>JZLH01S0611333.1:0-11136 GCA_001188425.1 Eucidaris tribuloides
TTACCAGGAATTGATTTTTAGGGGGGTTGGAGTAGAGAGAGTTGCTTAAACCAGCAAACAATTTGCAGAACAAACTGGAGGCATGAGGGGGATTGTGATCATGTCCAACCATCTTTATTCTTGCCCTTTTTTCTTTCTTTATTTTTTTTTGGGGGGGGTTGGGGGGGTAGAAGGGGACGGTCATCCTATTACTCCCTGCCTACACACCTGCAATGCCATCTGTGTAGATGCACTGACACGAAGTCACAAATTAGAGTGGTTGTGTCTTAATCCTCCATCTAACTATGGAAGGTGAATCACATCAAAACTGACGCAGTAGAGACTTGGTCGATCTCTCAGTAATTAAAGTATTAAGACGGCATTAACAAATCAAATCCTATTGGGCTTTCCATCTGAATTGTCATTTTGTACTGCTCCATTAATTTTTACAACAAAAAATCAATGATATGAAAGGATTTTTTCAGACTTCATTTTTTATAGCCACGTGTCAAATGTGTATCATTCCTACATACTTGTCAGCTCTTTCCTCAACATGTTGCTATTATTTTGTCATCAAATCAGAAGCATGGAAATATATGTTCAGGGTCTGCCAGGATAGTGGAAGCACAAGACAGCAAAAAAAGAATAATACTAATGATATGAATGAGGTGATAACATAATTTCATGGTATGGGCAATTCCACAGGTTGGTGGACAAACCAAGCACTATATAAATTGGCTTTATCTCAACACATGTTACATTTTATTGGTTTAATTGGCTATGATTTATGAAGAAACAATGGGGGTCATCATTTCTACCCCAAATTTTGCTTCTAAATGCTGCCTTCTAGGAGAATCGGCAACCATACACAATATGCCACATGTGGGACTAGGCCCCACATATTGTGAATAAATCTAAGTTTTATGAAAAATTATCATATGTAAAGCATATAATACTGCAATGATAAATGTATTGCTTTTCCAATAAAAATCTATTTACATGAAGATAACTCAGAAAATATGTCATCGGACAAAATGTAACGTGAGTAACCATAACGTGAGTAACCGATGTTCTTGTAATTTATACAACAAGAGCCCCGGGGGGCACGACGCTCACCTAAGGTCTCGCAAACTCTCTGTGGTACCATAGAAAACACGCTAGTGATACGTATAGTTTTTGGCCCTTTGGAGCCTGATATCTAGGCACCAACGTGCCAAAGGAACCAGTATTGAAAAACTTTGCATCCCCTTGCCATATTAGCTGATTTTGCCAAGTTAAATAGAATTCTAAACATGGTTTTTTTTTTTCTATTAAAAACAGGCACGGACCATAGTATCTTAACATTTGACCTTTGACCTATTAACTACTTGATGACCACACCAATAACATTGAGGTCCCTGTCGGCATCTACCATCAAGTTTGGGGTTACAAATGGCTTCTGGTTAGCAGAAAGTTACCATAGTTTGGGCCTTATGGGTTGCCCTGCCTCTGGGCCGGGGGGGGGGGGGGCCTGGCTGTACATTCCACGAACCCTGTTCCCCTCCCATCTGAGGATCATTGCCCAGCAAGTTTGGTTTAAATCCATTGATGGTGAATCGGTGAGTTATCTCCTATTAGGGGCCTAGCCCCCAAACTTTTGCCCCCCCTTGGGGGCAAACGGAGGCCCACTTGGGCATTGTCATGAGGAACATTATGTCAGCACATATGAGACGGTATCTCACGACTACGTGGACTTAACTAAACTATTTCTGATCTAGAGAAGGCCAATACCAACCAAAGAAGAACTTGACTTCATTTGACCTCATTGACTACATACTGTGAACCTTTGACCCCCAAAGATAACATTGAGGTCCCTGTTACCATCTACCACCCATAGTGGTTACAAATGGTTTGTGGTTGAGAGTTACCTAGTTTGCGGCCTAAGGGCCCTGCCCCCTGCGGCCCCGGGGCGGGGCCTGGTGTACCATTCACACAAACCCTCTTTCCCCTCCCCCTGAGGATCATTCCACCAAGTTTGGTTCTAAATCCATTGGATGTGGAATGTAGCTATTCCTATTAGGCCCTACCCAAACTTTTTGCCCCCCTTAGGCGGCCAAACGGGGCCAGCCACCCTGAGCTTGTTCTATGGGAACATTATCAGCACATTATGGAGCGTATCACACCCAAAGTGCGCTTAACTAACTATTCTGGATCTTAGAGAAGGAAGATGTTGAAAACTACCTACTTTTTGGCCTCTTTAGGGCCCTGCCCCGGGGCCCCATGGGGGCGCTGGTACCATTTGAGGACCTTGAATCGCCACCCTAAGGATTCTTCCTGCAAGTTTGGCACAAATCGAATCATGCATTTTGGAAGAACGAAAGGCTGGAAATGTGAGTAAAGTTTCGACGACGCACGAGCACGCGAACGACGCACGACGCACGACGCACGACACGACGACGGACGACGGACAAAAAGCATCGCATAGCCTCACTTGCAGCCTTTGGCTCAGTGAGCTAAAAATAGGGTAACCCACTACATTTTGTACATAGTCAGTTTGTGACTCTCTGTCAGAGTGCTTTGAAAAGGCTATGACTTTTTTGAATGAGAGCTCCACATAAGGAAATTTTTCAATTAAGTCCTCTTCACATTTTACGCATGTCCAAATTCTGTAACGTGAGTAACCAAGATATTTCAATGATTTTCATGAAGTTCGGTTTATTTTCTCAAATTTTCATTTTGTACATATTAGAAGCAACATGTATGCTCTGTGATGGCATAAAGACTTTAAGCTATCTACCATTAATAATATTGCAATAGATCACCAAGTGAATCAATTTGCCTCCAAATGCAACGTGAGTAACTGTGGAATTGCCCGTATACATATGAAACTATTCTATATCAATATTCAACCAAAGTAAACAGAGTCCTAAGCACTTTGGCAGTTGGGCTAAAATCCAGGCATATCAGCCAGAAACTGTTTTGTGAAAATGTGCATGTAGCATAACTTCCAAAAAGTGTAACTTTCTTTACAAATTCCAGGGTAACCTACACCAATCTTTTTTTACACCTTTAGGCCCTCCAATGTTTCTTTACTTGAAAAAAAAACCCGCTCATTTGTAGTCAAAGCAGTTAAAAGCTGAAATTAGGACATATAAAAACAGTTGTCTTTTCTGAAAACCATCAGTAGCCCATTGAGGAATATATGGATGAGCCAGTACATCATTAGCACAAACTTAATTTAAAAATGTCCTTAAAGTGACTAACTTTGTGCATTAAAAACCAGTTCATACTTTCACTTTTGTACAACTTTTTCTTTTCATTTTCTTTTCTTTTCCATTTCCAAAATCTCAATCTTGAGTGGCCTGAGTGAGGAAAGGTACCATACTACATTCAAGTCAAGGGAAGGATCCCCCCAAAATCAAAAGGCAACAATTGATCATTGGACTTAGGGGTGGGGGGGGGGAGGAGTTGCCAATCGCCCAGGGGAACAGGAAAGATGATTGTACCTTCTAAATTGGGCAATCTCTCCCTCCCCAAGGGACCTCAGGACCTGTCTCAGAGAGGAAGAGGAGGGGGGAACATGTGTTGGCCCCCGGACATGGGTCACTTGGATTAATCATGGCATAACAGTAACAGCTGCAGGCACGCCTTATCAGGACTGGACATCGAAGGGACAATTGTCTTTCAGGACAAAATCTATCACTGACTTTAAATTGCAGCTTAAAGCCACCACAGTTTTAAAAAAAATGAGCGCTACATAATCCTCCATGCTCTAAATGTCTTCATAAGGTCTAAAAATGAAGCCCCAGAAAAAAAAAATGTTTTTCAAAATGATTATTTGGTGCTTTAAAAGAGTGAAAATCTACAAGTACTAAGGTTGATTGGTTTCACCATGCCCATTTCCTCCCATAGACCTACTGTGTGTAGATCTATTCTAGGCTATTTTATACTCCACCGCAGTGGAAATTGTACATTCATGCGTATTTTGCCAGTGGCAGCGTAACTTTCCAAACTTTTGTATTCTAGGGTGTTTATTTGTCCATTTAAGCACTACTACGTACATGTAGCTCAGATAATAGAGTTTGACAATTTTTTTTTAAAATTGAAGCGCCACAATGTTAGCCTATGTCTTAAATGGCAGTGTGTGTATGTTTTTTCATAATTGGTGAACACAGAAATTATCTCCTATTTTGTGTTTTTTAGACAGACTTTTAAAAGTATTGTATCAATCAATGCTCTAACAAATCACAAATTTTAAACAAATTTTAAAGGTAGGACGGCAAAAATTTTGACATGTGAAATGTACATAGTGATATATCTGGTCACTCACTGATCATTTAAAAATCATACTACATGTATGCCATGTTCAACAATTTCAGCAGGTTTGATGTTATTCTCTTATGTTTGGCATTGCAATACCAACCTTTTTAAGTGTAAACAAGCTTTCAGTTTTATGGTAATGACAATACACAATAGTACCCGCACAGCTATAATTTGTAATCTATGACCACTCTCTCTTTCTTTTCCTATGAATATCAGTTCTGCTCTAAAATTTTGAGACTACCCATGATGCATTGCATGTGGTGACACAAACATTTCAAGTTGAAAGCAGGACGGGGCCAGATCTAAGTTTAGAGAATGTCTCATCCCAAAGAGATGTGGAAAAGCCTGGGGATTGTTTTCTAGCACACAGTAAAAACACAGTCTTGCGATGAGTGTGATGACTGTACATACCTCCGGGGTTTCCTTGCCGGATAATTTACAGTCTACCTAAAATTCTAATCTGAATTTCTAGATTTTTTCTTTGCAATTTCATACTCCTTACAAGTATGGTCTTCCATGCAACTGAAGTGACAGCAAGAAACACAAATTAAACTTGTTCAAATACACCATACTTGTGCTCAGGTCTACGGGATATTACAGCGAAATCACATCAAATTATCTGCTGCAAGGTTTTATTTGTACTGTTAATAATGGCTTCATGCCCAGTGTATACAGTGTGGCCTAGAAAAGACAAAACACTAAATTTATCAAATTATCATTATCCAAGAGAAATTCCAATTTTCCCCATTCATTTGATAGCGTGTTCTCTTCTGAGCAATATGACACTTAGATGATCATCAATTTTCGTTCAGTAGTTTTCATTTTAGCGGCAAATTTGCAAAGCAGGGCATTTCAGCTTTTCTAGTGGTAAAGCGGTAATGAAGCATCCTAACGATGGCGTCCCATAGAAATTACACGTACGCGTGCATACCAAATTTACGTTGGTTCACAAAAACGGCCCTAAAATGGAAAGTCCCCCACCGAAATAGATTATCTTGGTGTCATTCTACTCACGAAAAAAGTAGTCTATCAGGTGAACTAACTAAAGATGAGCAATTAATTTGGGAAATATCTGCAAATGTAACTTCTTCTTTTTTTCTGGGCCACCCTATACATGTAGATGGTCTGGTTCTGACAGGCAGTGTGTATAGACAAGAGGTCATTGAGATAGATATGACCATCAGATAACCAGCAGGTATTGAACGTCTTTTGCAGTAGTCTCAGTAGATCCACGCATGTTAATTGGCATGCAAAGGTACAAACCGGTGTCAACGCTAGCTACATGTACATGTACATACATGTACTACACTGACATCACACATATTTTATTAAAACTCACTTGATTTAAAGTTGTGAATTACTTTGCAGATGAGGAAATTCATGCTTTGAGTTGTCAATGACTACAGCTTAACAGTCATTCATTCCAATCGGTTCACAGGAGTACAGACCACTGTAGATCAAAATAGCATAGGTGGTCTTGGCACGGGTGGGAGCATCTGGGTCTATGTCCCTTCGCCCTTTATACGCAAGGGTGAGAAAATACTAAAGAATGTCGGTATAATAAATTTTCGGTATACCGATACCGCTGAAAAAATACCGTTAAAACCTGGTATACCGGCCCATAGCGGGCGACTCGCGACTCTAGCAACTGCACAACTCGATGCTGTAAGCACTACACACACAACATCGATGGCAATGTGTGGGACTGAAGTCAATTATTGACTGATGGTAGGACAGTTGAAACGATGTATAAGTGAAAATATTTTTAATATGAACATACCTCTATCATTGGTAATAAATAAACAACAATAAACTGTTTGACTCACCAAAATAAGGATTATAATGTCTTAATAAAAGAAATTTCCCTCCGTATATCACCCTCACGCACAAAAGAAAAACGTGAGATCGCCAAGCTAGTTTCGCGGTTCTGGACATACGCCCTCAACGGTAAATGACAGGAAAGGACAAAGGCCGCAAATCTCTCCATGCCGCGGCTAGAGTCGGCACGAATTGAGTTGCAACATTGATGCGACATGCGATATGTCTGTACATGTGAAAGTGGGCTGTAATCGGCAAATTCTGCGTGAATAATCAAAGAAATATCTCTTTCGGAGGCAATTTATTGTTGAAGGAAAGTTATGAATCGTGAATGGATGTTGTCATTTTGTCGATATATGGAATGAAATATCGGAGAAAAACAGGATATCGGAAAAGTCGATATAGCGATATTGCAATACCGGGAATACCGACATATTAAAATACCGTTAAAAAACAATATATCGGAAAACCGACATACTTTGGAAAATACTGTGCTCTTAGCATTAGAGGCACTCCTCCCTGCAGTATAGTAAGAATCATCAAATCTATGCCCTTAGGCTATTGATGAAGGACATGTCTGTGAAATCTGAGGATCAGTAATAACATAGAATTTGAAAAATGTGCTTAAAAATCAGGGATGTAGTCGAGGCCGGCAGTTCCGAGTCACGAGGCCGCTGGAAAAATATTGTTCCCATAGACTTTGTACACATGACTCGGTTTGAGGCCAAGGCCAAGGCTGGCAAAATCCTGCCTCGAGGCTGGCCTCGACTACATCCCTGTTAAAAATCAGTGGCCATTTAGTGTGCTCTATGCTAGAAATTGTAATTCAACTAAAACTGAGTTTTCAGTCTCTATATTTGCTAAAGGTTCTCAAATAGTATTTTCTTCTATAAATACATGTATATGTGCACAATGTTAACTTTTAGGCTTGCAAAAAACACACCCTGCCTTTAATTTACCAAAAGATAACTAAGAGGAGTATTCAAACACTACCTGAAAGTTAGCTCACACAGTAAGACAAAGGGGCCCCATCCCTCTATATCATTTCCTGGCTACACAACTGGGTAACATAACAGCGTATCTAATGGATTACTGGTTGACAACTGTAAAGCCAATTACTGTCATTCGTATAAGGCAAATTGGCACATCAGTTGACTTAGAATAAGTCTTGTAGCCTTTGCTTGAATGGAAACAGTATATGCAAGTACACTGCATTCATTAAGAAAACAAACTAGTTACCAATACAAACCCAACTGGATCAAATTGTCCATCTGTAGCTGATTCATCATACAGATTTCAAAAACTATAGGAAGTATGAATTTCATTTCCGGGATACTGTATTTTTATGGGGTTTTTTTCTAATAATGCAAGGCAAAATCTTGACAATAATGGTGCCGGTGTGCAAAAAAAAAAGAACACAAAGTTCAAATACACTGGTATATAAAAGAAAACACCATTTAAGAACCTTTAGCAAAGTATATGAGCTAGAAACGTAGTTTTAGTGGAATTATAGTGACCGTTACACTTTGATTCTGAATTATTGTCGTGTAGAGACAAACACTCCTAGCATAGAACATACACGAAAAGGCAGTTGGTTCATTTGTGCATTTTCCAAATTCTAGGGAATTGCCGATCTTCAGATTTCACAGACTTATCCTTCATAAATAGTGTGAGGGTATAAGAGGTGTTTTGCTGTGCGGTGGTATGGCTGCAAATGAGATTCCCTGCCTTTAACACTTTGGGTGCTGGGCTACAAATCAAGGTGTGTTAACCAGGGACTGGATTGGTTTGGACTTCTGTGTATACCCTTTGAAAATGTATGATTTTCTATATAAATCCAAATGCTATCGAGACAAAACATTTTAATTGATTTAGTAGGTTCATTGAGTCTTCATTTTATGATGAATATCATTGGTAGGAACTTCAGTGACGTTTTTCATTCGAAAAGGTAGGGAACTGATTGTCTTCTCGGGGAACCGGTGGGCCGATAGTATCCCATTGATGTTACATGTGGGTGAGCCGGTGGGCCGTTAGCAGTCACCCAAAGTGTTAAGAGACTGTAGTAAACATACAAGTTTCAGAAAGATACTAACCAGTGTGGAATCTGGCGTCTGGGCCCGCATGCTGACCTTCTCCTCCGCCTCCTTGCAGCTTGGAACTTCGATCGGCTCCGTGTGCGTGAAGCTGAGAATTTTGACACCTGTAGCAAAAACATTGAGAAAAAGCATTGACAACGTATGAATCTCCAAAATTTGCTCCAATGACAATTGCTCCGATTATTATTTCATGCGCTAACCCTGATCTCAACGGTAACCCTAACCCTAACACTTTACCCAAACACTAACCCTAACCCTATTCTGAAACCCAATGGCAACCCTAACCCTTTTTTCTTTGTCTTCTGAGATATTGTCACTGGAGCAACTGTCGCCGGAGTAAATATCTGATCACCCACCTTATACATTTTCCCCTTGGTTTTGTTATACATGTAGCATGATGGCAATTTACCGACTCCAGCAAGAGGAGAATACAGCAGACTCTTTTGAAATATGCACCCTCAGAGCAATGATGGAAATACAAAGTTACCAACAATGAAGTACTGGAAAGAGATATTACCCGAAGGACCCTGCTGCATGATCTCATGAAACACAAACTGAGACATACAGGACATACATTACATGGCAGTGGTAGAGGTTTTGTTAATTTGATATGGAAGGCTGTATTGAAGGAAGAAGGTCAAGTGGAAGACAGAGAATAAAATGGAGTGATGACATGAAGATATGGACATCTGTAGCACCGTACGAGGATGCCAAGCGAACAGTGGCGTATCTAGGAGGGGCAGAGGGGGCACGTGCCCTGGGCGCCACTTCAAGAGGGGCGCAAAAATGCAAAAGAGAGAAAGAGAAAGGAAGAAAAGGAAGGAAAATTATGATCCTTAAGTATTATGTGCCCCTTCCTTCCCAGTCAATGAGGTAAAATGCATTAGAAAAATGGTTTAACATGGTTACAAATACGGAAATTTTTCAAAGCTCGGTGCTTCCTCGCATATTTTCTTTCACGATTTCGTAATTTCACACCCCAATATCTATGCAATTGCAAAATTGAGTTTTAAAAAAATATTCACAATTTTTGTTTTAACCCTTTGGAGACTAAGTATGAGTTAACTCGTGTTTGGGTCTATAGAAAATGCGTGTTATAGTTGAATCAAATCGTCTCCAACAGGTTAAATGGTAAGCTTATTCTACTTCTTCTTAAATGCTGCACTGCAATATACGATAAAATGTAAAGAATAGATATTTTGCCAAGCTTCAAGATACTACCCCCCCCCCCCAAAAAAAAAAAGTGCATTTTGGTTGCCTTGTTAAATTTCCTGAAAATGTAGGCCAATATTGTGCCTCATTTGAGGAAGTAGTGCATATCATTTATTCATCACCTGGATTAAAAAAATATATACATGTATTGCTCGATTGCAGTGTTCCTTGCTAATTTTCCTATAGATCAAATGCACAAGAAATTGCATTTTTGATGGTTACAATTGCAAAGAAAATCGCCCGCTCGGTCGCTCTGCTCCCTCACGTGTATGTCAATACGTTCAGGTGGAGAGAAGCTGGCGGGGCGCAATTTCACTCTTTGCCCCGGGCGCCATAATCTCTAGATACACCACTGCAAGTGAACAGCATAAGACAGAGTAAAATGGAAAGCTATGGTGGCCAACCTTTGTTTCGAAGAGGGCACAAGATGATGATGAGCGTGTTCAGAAAGACGATGTTCAAAAAATACTCGAAATACTCTATGTCAGTGTATACATCCGAATCTCAGTATATCCTTGCAACAATGATTACAACCCACTGACTTGAAGTGGTAAAGGCATACCTTTGCCAAAGTCGTTTACTGAACAATGAACAGTGAATGAGTAATGCTATAAGAAAGCATGCCAAAACAGATGTATCTTTAATAAAATAAATCCGTAAGGCAAAGACTGTGTTACTCATTATTTGGCTGTCAATATTTTTTCCTAAAACTCGATATTTGTGGAATAAATGCTCGATGATACTTCCTTTTTTTCCCATAGTTCTTTACTTCACTATTTTTTCTCCAACTTTGTAATACCTTGAGTCGTTGACAGACTGCCAGTTAAATTGAAATGACTGTATAAGTGAGTAATGTTTCATAAGTCTTTCTTCAATCTAAATTTATGTATACATTTGTTTTTATTTTTAGATTCATTTGCCTTTTCTCTTTCTCTCACGATATATGTAGATATACATACATCATTGTAGTAACCTATATGTAATGGAGATGATTTGATTTCAATAAAATATGCATTCTCCATAGACCCCAGTCCTAAATATCTGATTTTTTGCCTATAGCAGTTTAAAGACACTGTTAAACAATGTAGAGGTTCAATTTAAAATATTGTCAAATATAAAGCATATGTTCCTGGCAGCTGGTAAATGAAAAGTAAATTTTCTCTAATTTGAGAAATATTGCCCTATTTCATATTTCCACAAAAGAGATTGACAGAAGGATCTTGAAGTATCACACTACTTTGATTTCAAGTGAAAAGAGCCGATGGTTTCTAAGTAAAAGTGACACAATTTTGAGTCCACCCTTTTGTTGTTTACAACATATCTTGAGATTAAAACAAGCAAATTGAACAAAACAAATGGAATTTGAAAGCTTAGACTTTGCCCTTTTTGTTGATGTAAGCATCATGTCACAAGAGTATTTTCTAATTGCCAAAGAGGGCGCTCTTGCCTTGCACAATTATTTTTGAGACACACTGTGTATATATATTTCGATCAAAAGACTTGAGGCAAAAATTGTTTTCCATGCTCAAAAGTTAGTCAAATATGAGAGTAATGTCAGACGATAATGCGTCGGTTGTCCGGCAGAAGGGCCCTAGTATAATGTTCCCGGTATGGGATGACTTTTTTTTTCATATTAAACTTTAGAACTAATAATAAGTCTGTCATATCTTCTAGTCCTTTTAAGTTCTCGCAAAGCATTTCTCAATACATTGCAAGTTAATGTTTGTTC
>JZLH01S0611333.1:34920-45162 GCA_001188425.1 Eucidaris tribuloides
GAAGAAGAAGATGAGGAGGGGTAGAGATTATTCCTGTGATAGTTATAAAACTATACAGAAACATTTCATTGACAATGTGTAACGTAAACTGCAGTTCACAATAATTACATCAAGTTCTTATCTTTACATGTTATTATATTTTTAAACTAAACTGTTGTACCTTGGTTTTCTTTTTATATATATCATGCATTAATTGTACAGTACTGTACTTACAGATGGACTTCTTTTAATCTGGATGTGAAGTAGCGGAGGTGTCCCAGGAGCAGTGACAATGCTATTCTCATCACCCGCAGAACAAGGCCACATAGTTGGATCCTAACTAGCACACGTCACACGAACATAAATACCGAGGCTTCGAGCATCAACAAAACCATCAATAAAATATTCCAAGTTGTTTATCAACTGCTAACTTGCTGATAAGGAGGTATGAAAGTCAAATTCCAATTTCATTTCGATGTCAACAGATGATATTTCCATTGAATGGGAACACTTCCATACAATCAATGGTAAAAAAAACAATATTCCAAGTTGTCAATTAACTGCTTACAAACTTGCTCCAGATCAAGAGAAATGAAATTCAAATCCCAATTTTAATTTCTATGTCAATGGATGAAGCTGTACATCTTTCCAACGATTGGGAACAGTTCCATACAATCACCGATTCCAATGGGACAAAATATTCCAAGTTGTTTATTAAGTGCTTACTAACCTGCTCCGGATAAAGAGGCATGAAATTCAAATCCCAATTTCATTTCAATGTCAGTTGATGAGGCTGCACATATCCAAGGAGTATTTTCATTTATTATCGAAGATTCCAATGAAACGATCCCAGAGCTTTGTTTCCTGCAGGCAACTGGTACACACACGCATAAACCGCAAACACACGTAGATATTACCAACAGTTCACAGTATCCAAAGCAAACAGCAATCTTCCTCGATTGTGAATTTTAATAACTGATAGGGAACCATCTGTGAATTATTACTAATGACATGTCGTGCGTGATCCCCCCTTTTATTCCATAAACCCCAAGGCCATTAGAACTCTTCCTGTGCCAACACAAAAAAAATATATATATATTATCCTTCCGAAAATTATGTCAACAAAAGTTGATGAGGAAGTAAACAATTTGGAGTGGTGTTTCGCTTTCAATTGGGGCAAAAAAAATCTACAAATTTGTTGTTGTGTTGAATGTGTTCTAGACTACGTTTGGGTTTATAAATAGACACTCACAATGTATATCATCATTAAGTAGTTTTTCAAGGGTGAATTTATTGACATTTGTAAAATTGTACTGGACCTTAACAGTTTTACAAACAAAACAAATGTCTTGTCTACTATGTACAGTGTAGAATTATAAACAATGCACTAGAGCATCCACGGAAATTGACCAAAACAAGAGTGATTATCCTTCATATTAAAGCGTAAGTATAGCTTCAGCATAGTTTTGTTAAAGCTTTATGCCCGTAGGTCATATGACACCAATAACAGATTCTGAATGTAATCTCTTAACATCTTATTAACCCTTTGGATGCTATACTGTAAAATGTAGTCGAAATTCGCGGGGTAACCCCCCCCCCCCCCGGCCAGATTTTTCAATAAGTTTTTTTTTTTAAATGAAATAAATGAAAGACATTCAGAATCTGTTATTGGTGTGATGTGACCATTGGGCATAAAGCTTTCAAATAACAAAACTATGCCAAAACTAAACTTGTGCTTTAAAGCTACTGCTTTTTGACTATATTTTTACAATCACATGTCATACATGCATTGTCAACCCATTCAACTTTTTTTTTGGGGGGGGGGGGAGGTGTATATATTTGTTTTTGTTTTGTTTGTTACATCCATAACAACATTCAGCCACAAAATGCGAGGACCACTTCACTTGTCTCTCAGAAGACTTGTGCACATCTCTAATAAAGGTATTGGCTAACATTTTTCACAGTTAAAAATATCTGAGCCCCATGATTCCCCATGCTACCAGTGTCTTTGATGAGGTCTAAAAATGAAGCCCTGAAAAAATTGTATTTCAAAATGATTATTTAGTGCTTTAAAAAAGTGAAAATCGTAAGTTGATTAGATTCACTTGCCCATTTCCTCCCATAGACTTACTGTGTGTACACCTAGGTTAATAAAACTTGCCCTGAGTTTTATTGTTTATTCGTGTATAACTTGCCATTAGCAGTGTAACTTTCCAAACTTTTGTATTCTAGGGTGTTAATATGTCCATTTGAACACTACTATGTAGCTCAGATATCAAAGTTTGACAATTTTGTAAATTGAAGCTCCACAATGTTAGCCTGTCACTTCACTTCATTTCCCCTGGAAAGTCACCTGTTGAAGTCAGTAGATTATCAACTTTTTTATCTGCTTTTTGAGTCTGACATTACATTCTGATCAATATTAATCTATGCCTTCATTTTCAGTCATTTTAATAGCCCCTCCCTTAATACTCAGCATCCCTCCCTGCCCCCAGCCCCTCCCCCTCCCACAACAGACTTGACAGTATATTCATCCACATGCACAGACTTCAGGCTTATGATGTTTCCTCCCGTTTCTGCCTTTCCATTTCCTCCAGGTCAGACGGATTAACACAATCTGGGCAGGTCCCTAAAAGTCTCATTTTTGGACATCGAGAACTGATTTTCTCATTTAAAGATTGTGTCATTGATTTGCACGTCAAAAAACATCTATATGAGTCAAATCAGCTGAAATCATATCCAATGTGAAGATTAATATAAATAAACAGCTCTCATAGTGAGATGGTGTTAAATAATTGAGTTTCTGGTGAAAATCTGGCCCCACCGGCCGGCGTCTAAAACCTTCTCATCCCTTTTGTCAAATGTTACTCGCTCGAGCTATTTCACAAAATATCTGCGACTGTTCAAATCGTGCACGTGCCGTGTTCCAACACTGCGTCCGAATCAGCCGTTAGCAATCCAAAAAAGAAAAAAAAAAAAAACACAAATATACAAAAAATTGTCTGCGCATGCGCGAATCGTTAACCAATCAGAGCGGCCTTCGCGCTGGTCTTGCCTACGTAGTGCACTAGTAACGCGGATTTCGCAAGTTGAGCAAATTGACATACTCGACGAGAAAGACAACACGTTCTCGGGTAATTGTCGTTATTAGCTTTTTCCTCATATTAAACACACAAATTCTTATGATTTCATGTCGATCTCTGACTATTCAACACACATTTGTAAGTACTAAAACTACCGTTTGTATCTTCGATACATGAAGGGAATAACTGGACTTAGCACATCCCTGACACAATACTGTTTAAGAGTCTTAAAAGGTTTCTTTTATTAAATCACGTACATACTTTTGGCAAATGGTAAGAAATGAAATTCTTGGTAATTATGTTTTTCAAAGATAGACCTTTATGATCTATCAATGCCCTAACAAATGCTCGCTCTGACACTCCCATTTAAAAAAAAAAAATTACTCAAAATGTAAAATACCGGAGGGGGGGGGGGCTGATATTTCCCATTGCGATACATGTTCTTTGACAATTAAAACATAATTTGTCCCTACAAACAGTTGTCCTGGGTTTGAAGTTGTTTTCTGATGTCTGGTGACAACAGAATACTGTTGGGTTGTTTTGGACTTATGTGTATAACCTTTCAAAAATGTATGCTTTTCTCTAAAAATCCAAATGCTGTCGAGACAAGACATTTTGACTCACTTAGTTGGTTCCATGTGTCTTCATATGCACCTGTATTATGATGAATATCATTGGTAGGAACTTCAGAGACGTTTGTCATTAAAATTTAAGTATGAAACTGATTGTCTTTTTGGTGCACCCGGTGGGCCGATAACACCCAAAGAGTTAAGTACATTCCAACAGAAATAGTAACAGTCCATTAAGAATTCTTAACACTTGCGATTAATATGCACCTGTCATATTCTAAACAGATCACAAATTAATTACAACAAAATCTGAACTCGGAGAGGAAGAGATGTGTTACAATGCTGTAAGTTGGATTAGTTCCCAGAAATCACTTGGTTTTAACAGATTTATTCCACACCGTTGTACTTCTGGCAAAAAGGAAACACATTTGTCGGAATTAATTTCAGGAAATTATGTTAATATTTAATCATTCATTTTGCCACAACGAAACCCACAAAGTGGTTAAAAACACTTCACCGAATTAGCTGCACACAAATCAATGTGGTTATCATTATGCAATCAGACAGTAAAATAATACACCACAAATTATGCTCCCACACACTGTGGCTAACATAATTTGTAGAAATTCTGAGTAAAGTTTAATTCGAACTAACATTTCGATGAGATACCTAATGCATAGTGTACAAAATTGGTGGTACCTACATGTACAGAACTTAAAGGGAAGTGACACGATTGCGAGAAATCAAAAAATGTCGAACCAAACTGGTTGAAAGATATACTGGATACACCAGCTGGACTGTATCTCCTGGCTGGAAGGATTTATCTTGAATTTGTTTACTTACGGAGAATCAAGCATGAACATACATGTACCAGTAGGGAAAATCTCATATGCCCCAAGAGAAATAGATCCCATAAAAAGCTACATAACAGATTTGTCTGTCTAAAGGCATTCTGATTGTAGTAGTTTAAAAATGAGTCAACTTTTACAATTTTTACAGTAGAATCCTTGTATATGTGTAGTTTACTTTATTCTATAATTTAGTTTCATCCCAAGTTGAGGAAATACCTCCTATCATGTCATTTACCTTTAAAAAGCATGATCCAATGGTGGAGAGGCATGTGCCTGTTGTGCACACCCTAACCCCCCGAACCCAAAAAAAAAAATAAATAAATAAATAAATAAAATAAATAAATAAATAAATAAACATTTTTTTTTTATTCTCACCTACATGTGGAGTCCATCACACATGGATATTACGATGTCAGGAAGTACATGTAATATGATATTCAGTTATTCACACTGCCCACACAAAAAAAAACTATGCAACAATAAATTTCTACTCATTTTCAACCCCAAAAGATACAAAGAATCCTAATATCCACATTCTTAAACGGCTCACGTACATTCATTTGAACGCTGAAACTTAAAATATATCAAGTACGTGCACACAAAACAGGTGGCATTTTTGTTGCATGCAAATGAACAAGGTATCATGTGAAGTATTTTTAACACTGACTGTCACTTTACGTCCCAACAGTCGACTCACGACATGAGCTATTTATGTCTCCGGAAACTCAAATACCGGTATTTTGTTCGGATGAAACAAACAATCTCATCACAAGATTCACAGCTACAGTATCTAATAGATACATGTAATGACTACTCTCCAACAGAACAAAGCTAATGAAAATTTCCATGGCAACAAACAAGCAATTTGTAGCAGGATGTTTTCAATTTCATTGCTTATTTTTAATTGGAATTTTCTATTAAAACAGTTTGAGGCCTATCAATTTGTCAGGTGAGTCATTCTATGTGATTTTCAGTATATTATCCGTTTTCTCCAAAAATATCTACTCAGTATCAATGGACTGATACCATTTTTTCTCGTTTTACACAAAAACATGATAGGGGATGTAAGCCAATTAACAGCTCTGCAAATTAGATCTTAGAAGAGGTTGATGTATGTATGAAAATCTGTAGTTCGGGAAGGGTGAAAAGAAAATGCTTATCTCCAAACTATTTTCTGGAAAAACTGCTTATTGATTTATTTGTTGGAGTGGTATATTTCAGAATTCATGAATGAGTATACCTGTATGTATAATGGTCAGGTAGCCAACAGATTCTGCTGAAAATTAGTTTTCTTCTTTTCTAACTTTTCACAAAGAATGAAAATCAGCTTTGAAATAATGTTCACAGAGAAAATTAACTTACATGTTCCCAGTTTAAATTAAACAATCTAATCCCCACATGGGGTGAAAAGTTAGTTACAATCAAGTGAAGCAATTTCCTACACAAAAAATTCTACATATCACTTCACCATAATTTTGGGGTTGACTGAAGACAAAATAAACATGTATCATCCATCATCCTTTTTCCTCTTAATTTGAATGTGATGTAATATAATGACAATTTTGGTTGATTATTTCAAAACAACTCTGTAAATATTAGCAAATGTATTACCGCTACATACATGGTAAAACCTCATAAATATCTGATGCAATATTTTTTTACACAATTAGTTCAAGCTGGCATGTTATGAAAATGACAACACCTATAATTTGGAAGAATCTCAAAAGGATATTGAAGATGGCTCTACAGCTCCCCTGGGAGTAAAATAGAGGATGTTTTTAATTTGACTATCTGTAAGAGCATAGTTTCCCTCCCATATTTTTGTTACAATATTAGGCCATTACTAATTACATGATACATAAACGTTAGAGACAATTTACAGTATTTTTTTATCAAATTGCCATTTAAGTCATTGCTTCCTAGATTAATTCTGCAAATTTGAAAAAATTCAACACAAAGTCAAAGTGTGGCAGGAAGAAAGACAAAAATCATTTTTTATAAAAAAAGATACCAATGTGATTGTTGTACATGTATACTGCAGGTCAGGTTAGATTTTATTGTTACAGAGAAATTAGAGTGAAAATCTATAGAGTTCTTTGGTCAAAATTTATGTGACAAAAGATATAATTTAACCTCATTGTCAATATTGGTGGGTATTTCCTTAACATGAGGCTATCGTTTCATGTTTGTTTTTAAACATGTCGCCAAGGCAACCCAATCAACACAACAATAAAATACCACACTGGAAACCAAAGATTGTAATTATTCTCTGAAATCTATAGTACATTCCTTTGAATGATATAGCCTGGTTTATTCACAGAGGGGACTAAAGTTCCTTGTAATCAAAGACCACTTTTATGTGGCAGCTAAATTGCCAAGTAATATGCAATTGCAGAAATTACAGATACCAACTGTACACACAACAGAGTAAGTCTTTGGAGACAACACAATTTAATAGAATTGAAAATCCTAGTGAAGAGGCATGGCTGTGTTTCTGGGTATGCTGTCAATTAACCAAACGCCAGATGGATCACGTGGCTGCAACACACTTGTTCAAATGCCCTAGAGCACACAAATTCCAGCCGAAGTTAGGCTCTGCTTCCCAAATCTTTTTATTTTAAGGGTCGAGACTTTCACACAAGAAAAATGTAATGTGATTTGGGAGATTCATGATTGGAAAACACCTCTGGAATATGATTCAAATTTTGCAATTTCATTTGCAATTGTGATTCAAGTTTGCTTTTACATGAGTAAAATGTAAATCGAGTGATTGAAATAGTTTAAATCATTGATTCAAATCACTTTTTCAATCAATCATATATATTTTAAACCATGATTTACATGTAAACAAAAACAAGAAATATGAAAGAAATTTGGTTATATTTTTATCACAAAAACAGGGGAAGATCATGAAAAAACAACATTTTACTTTTCACCATTTTTAATTGAAGACTTGTACAGGTTTAAGTGTTTTAATTGATGTATTGATTCAAATTCAAACAAATAAACCCACTTATGGAGGCAATATTTTTTCACCAATGACCACATTACATAGTCATGCCTTAACATATGCCCACAGTTGACCATTTTGTATTTTGCATTATTGTTTTGCTATACACTTTGGGGATCAATTCTGTTTCGGGTTTTCATCTTTGTTAATGATATTAGTTTTGTACATCATAATTGTGTTTGATTTGACATTGTTTTAAATACATGTATGTGGAAGATATCTAAATGAAAGGAAAGAAAATATTTGGATTCCTTATTTTTGAAAAAAAATTAAACTGATTTAAATTTTAAATGTAATTTTAATTACAACAATCTAATTTTTTTCACCAAAAAAAATCACTAACCCTGTCGTTCACAGGTAAATGTTGCAAAAAATCTGCACATCTAGATTAAAACCTCCATTCTTCCACAACAAAAAATTAAAAAATCACAGAAATGGGACATTTAACACAAAAAATGGGAATGTATTGCTGAAGTACATTGTAATAACATTAAAATTGGTAGTAAATTACAAAATGAAAAAATACTAAAATGTCTAAAATAATTCTTTAAGTTTAACTAAATTACATGTATACCATTGCCAAGCATAAGAATAACTTTAATCACCCTGACCAATCCCTCTGTGGGGCCCTCTGCCAGCCATCTTTCTCACTACCACGATTACGGCTGCTCCATTTCACTGAGGCCGAAGTGTAATCATGCAAGTATTAATAGATAATTATGGTGTTTATATACATGTATGTGATTTTGAGTAACACAGAAAATCACAGAAAATAAAAAGTTAGAAAAATGGAATTTCGATTTTGCAAAAAAGAGAAATGGAGGCTTTAATCTAGATCACCAAACAACATGCCTGTCCCTAGTAGTGGCCGTCATTCTTCTAATAGTCCAGCCGATATCTGTCATCACATTTTTCCTCCCACAATATTGTTTCCTTCCTGAAATCATTCTTTTAGCCACAAACTTTAATTTTAGCCCCCTACGGCTAATAACCAAATTTACTGCAACCACTTTCACACGGCAGCAAGTTGTGACTTCAAACACGATTGCAATGGCGAAGATTGGAATTACCAACCTTACACACAAGAATAAAAAGGTTTCCTCGGACATTACTATTAGATCGTGTCAACAAAAAATTGTGCAAGTGACAAGCTCCCTCTTAAACAAATAGAAAATATTGCTGTGACATGATGTTTACAACAACATCAAGTGCACAGTCTTAGCTTTCAAATGCCAATTGTTCTGTTGAATTTGCTTGTTTCAATCTTGAGATATGTAGTTAACAACAAAAGGGGGAGATCATGATTGTGTCACTTTAAGAAGGCCTGATGCTATGATTGACTGTAGTAAAAGTAGCACAATTGTGATTTTACCCATTCATTATTAAAGACAGGGTATCTCATTTGCATGCCTGAATATTAACATTGTGTAGACTGGTATATATTGAAGAAAATACCATCTGAGAATCTGTAGCAAAGTATAGGAGTTACAAGCACAGTGTTGCTGGAATTATAGTGACCGTAAATCTCTGATTTGAGTATTTGACTCACGAGACAAAAACTCCCAGCATAGAATGTACACTAAATGGTCATTGTTTGTTTTGCACATATTTCAAATTCTAGATAATTACTGATCCCCAGATTTCACAGGCATGTTCTTCATCATTAGCCTGAGGGCGCTGGTGATCTTTTGCTGTTCTTCTGGGAGGAGTGCAAATGAGATTTCCTGCCTTTAACTTAATAAATCTAGAAATTAAAACAGGCAAATTGAACAGAACAGGTGGCATTTGAAAGCTAAGACTGTGCCCTAGACGTTATCACGTCACAAGAGTACTTCCTCATAGCCAAAGAGGGCACTTTTCACTTGTGCAATTTTATTTTAAGACATGCTGTAGAGCACAATTTGAATTTTGTGATTTCATTTGCAATCATGAATCTAGTTTGTTTTCCCGTGGGTAAAATTATCATAATTACAGTGATCAGCGATCGCAATCATGTAACTTGCATTCACAATATAGCCATAGTGTGAAAACAGTCAGAATGTGCACATCAATGTATCAAGACACAATGAACCCTAAATGGGTAATGTACTTCACATGACTTGACAGAAGGACAAGAAATTAATTTCTTAGATGCCTGTAGATAAGTGGCCTCTACTTCCTCTTTCGCGGGGTGATAAATCCATCCAGTCAAATTTAAAAGTTTCCCTTGGGCCCCCTTTTAATGTTCTAATTGATACAAGTGGAGCACACACAGCCATAAACATAATGAGAGCTTGTAAAATTTTGTAAACTCATTGTCTGAGGATCTTCTTTGAGGCACAAATGAGTCAATATCATTAATTTAAATATTCCAATAATTGCCCACTACAGCCATAAACATAATGAGAGCTTGTAAAATTCTGTATACATGTAATCTAGGGACAGTGATTTTCCGTTTCAAAAAATTCCCTTTTCCGTTTCAGAAATCTTAAATTCCGTTTCAACGTGCTTGAAAAACGGAAATTCCGTTTCCCCATAGACTTTGTATACATGAAAAAGTGACAATTCCGTTTACATAGAAATCAATACAAATTACGAATTTTGTCGCACGAAATCATGCATACGTATAAGGCTGTTGACAAAATCCGTTTTAGCGTTTAAATTTAATTTTGGTTGCTTACGTTTAGAGATTTTGATTATTCCTTTTTTCTAACTTTCCCCGACTTTCTAGTACATTTTCTATCCACATCGTGTCAACGACGATCACGCTT
>JZLH01S0611333.1:45187-55331 GCA_001188425.1 Eucidaris tribuloides
CACGCTTGCTTAGCTCCCACATTTGGCTCAGCCGACTGTATGCTTGTGCATCGCATATGCATCAGCTGAGACTGGTAATCTGTTTGTGTGCATTCCCTGTGTATGCATGCACACAACCACACTTGCGCGGTTTAAATGGGTCGCCAGTCTAAAGACTGGTGAATCCCACCGCCACAGGATTGTGCTAGTTCGTAGTGTGCGCACTACCGTATGCGCGCAAAATATTGACACCATTCAATAGGCCGGCCCGGTACTGTGTACTTAGCACCAAAGATCGTAGAGCGCTGCGAACCGTGCGGCGCTAGACCCGTCTTTGCGTATAGACCGGCCGCGCCCCTACTGTGTACCAGACACGTTTGTCAGCTGGTCGTTCGTAAACTACAATGCTATCGAAGATGAATTGATTTTGCGGAATAAAGCTCGAAAATAGTTGTCATCAAAGTGATTGTGTGCGTGAGTTTTGCTTGTGTATAATTTGATGGATTGAGGACATAGTTTGTGTTGAATGTTGATCATGGTTGTTCTTGTGCTTTGTTGGTTTGTGATCTGTTGCATGTTTTGCTGTTCACTCGTGGCTGTTCCTGCCAGACCTGCTGTGTTCGTTTTCGTATGTCATCATACTACGTCGTATGTCGATGCACTGTGCATCGGTGCCTGGCTTGCGTTATTGGTGTTGCTAAGTATTTCGTAAACTGTTTCCGTGTCGTTTCAGAGCAATTTTTATGGTCAATTTTCTTGTAATTTCTTTGTTACAAAACTTACAAATTATCTGAGGTTTTTCCCCTCGAAATGTGAAACATTTTGAGGAAAATAACGTTTTCGGTGATTTTTTTCCTCTGTTTGAAAAGCCACTTTTCCCGTTTCGAAAGGCTGTTTCGTGTGAATTCCGTCCATTTATCCGCGATCGCCGGAAAATCACTGCCCTAGTAATTCACCGGTCTGAGGATGTTTCTTTGAGCGCTACAAATGACAGTGTCAACAATCATTAATTTATGTGCTTCCAGTACTTGTCCACATGAGGTAGCATTGCAACTTGTGGGCACGAGACGTGGAGGGGGGGGGGGTGTCGGGCGTAAACAGAATTGCAATGATTCTGTTTAAATATACACAGTGCCATACTATGTAGCCAGACACCAGTGCACTGCCATGCCACTACAAGCTTATGATCTGCCAAACTAAAACTGCTGAAAACTGCAGAAAAAATTGCATGCATTTATATGTCTATTTACATTGATTTTAATCATCATGAAGTGAAATATGAAATACTTTTTAATTGAGCTTGTATGAACACCTGGATATATACCATGCTATAAGTATTAAATCGAGAAATGTTTTCATGTTCACAAAGTTGTTCAATGTGTAAGACTTCAATTATCTATCACAAAAAACATATATATAGTAAATATAAAATCCTAGCCTTTCTCTATTTCAGTTGCTCTTCCAAAGTGCAATTAATGCCCACAGTATGTTTGGTCTATCTGACACCCGGGTCTATTAGACCTTCAGTTTTTTAGGACCTTCAACTACATGTATCAGGCATTTGGTCCATCAATTGTAAACCAACAATGTTTCAGTTTAAAAAATCTGAGCCTACATGATTCCCCATGCTACTAGGGGTTCATTGAATACATGTCTAAAAATAAAGCCCTGAAAAAATTGCAGTGTAAACAATTCATTAATGTGGGGCTTTAAAAAAGTGAAAATCATTGCGAGAGGACCCATTCAGCTTTTCCCATAGACATTGCTGTGCTTGCCCAGAATTTCCTTCGCGCCGATATAAAATTAATGTGCCACTTTTGTATCTGCCACATACATGTATTGCTTCCTAGTGACAGGCATAACTGTCCAAACTTTTGTGTTCCAGGAGTGTTTTATTTGTCCATTCAAAACACTGTCAGATATGTCAGATAGCAAAGTTCGACAATTTTTTTAAACGGGTCTTCCACAGTGTTATTATAGTGTCTTTAATACAATCTGCGGCTGAACCTAAATACACTGTGGGCTTAGCTGCCTACTGCTGGGAACTATTGAAAGTCTATAGAATACTGTAGACCAATCCTCTAATGACAGGAGACAAGTCCATATGCGAAAAAAAACAAAAAAATTTCAGTCCTCCTCCCTTCCTCTGTTGTCATCAATCACTATCCACATTAAAAAAAAAAAAAAAATCTAGCAATTCTGTATTTCCTGTCAATCATGGAGGCTTCACCGCCTGGAATTTATGAATCACGTTCATTGCCCCCCTTTTCCCTGAAATTCCAAACCAGATTCCTGACTTAGACATAATACACCCTCGCAAACTAAAACCATTAATTAATTTCCCTGCATGCTCTGATTTTGATTTTTGGCCGTCTTCGTTTTCTCTTTTATCACTTCATTCCATTGCCTTTTTACGCAGTTGATGTGTGAATCAAAACACTCTTATACCCCTTTTATAGTTGCGCGCCGACTTTAGCACAGGGTAAGTCGCTTTTATACTGCCCTTTTCGACCACCCATTGACGGAGAGCTAGACCGCGACTATGTTGGCCGTGGCCGTAACCTTTGCCCCATCTCAAGTCTGCTGTTTCCGCGACTGCCCATATCTCACTGCTTGCGGCCATAGATGCCACACATTTCCGGTTCATGGTACACTGATTAGTTCCGCCACTAAAAATCGAGAAACTTTTATACTTGACGTTAGCTACGGGTCTGATGCGCGACCTGATGCGGACCTGATCCACTCCCAGGCCCGCCCACTACACTTTAAGCTCGCGGCTAAATATATTTTCGACCTTTTATAGCTGAGAGTTACCCGCATCAGGTCCGGACCTGATGCGGTGGCTACACTGCTCACTATAAAAGGGGTATTAGAGGTGCTGAGGTTGGATCCTCTCCACTTTTCGCTTACCATTTAACTCTTTTATGCGCCCATGTTTAAAAAGGCTTAGCTGACATGATTGGGAAATTACCTTTGAAAATGTACCAATATAATACACCAGGCTGGAGTGGAGTCTCCCAGCTGGACAGGAATTGGTCTTTAATTTGTTTACTTAAGGCGGAATCAAGGATGAACATACAGTATTAAATTCTCTTGTGCCACAGGGATAGAAATAAATCCCATAGAAAGCTTACACAACAGATTTGCTGCCCACAAGGCGATATTGATGGATAGTTAGACTCTTTAGAATGAGTCAACGTCTTAGACCGATGAGGTATTTTCAACAGCGCAAACATCCTTGCATAATTTACTTGACATCTATAGGAATTATCAAGTGAGGAGCTAACTCAATCATGCCAATTTATCTTTAATACCCTTTGGCAGTTATTTTTTTCGTCGAAAAACAGGAATCTGATGGAAAGTCATATGTTACAAAGGAATACCATTGCGTGGGGCGGATGGGGCCGTGGGGGAAAAAAAAACAACAGACCTTGTGTTTCATTAACGGGCATTCGTATAAATGTTACGCATTAGAGTTTACTGCTGACAAAATGGGCTTGTACCCCTCTTAGCGAACGAAGCACTGCTAGGGGCATGAAATCAGCGATTTCAAAGCCAAACAAAGCAGTTAAAGACATCATTTGATTATGGTATAATACATTATTTAAACATACATTAGTATTAGAATCAGCCCAGCAGATATCGTCAGGAGTACTCATCAATGGACGTTAAAATCACCAGCATGGTGGCTTATTGGATAGAGGCAGAAGGTCGGGTTCGCAGCCCCGGCGGTCACTATCAAAGACTTTTTAAAAATGGCTACATTCTGCTTTTCTAGCCAGCGTCCGACGCTCGGCATTCTAGAACAGAGGAAGGGTATAATAGCATTCATGTTATGCAAGGGCCACTGGATGAGCAGTCTTCTCAGACTGATAAGTGGCCACCTTGGGTAAATAGGACATCATCATCATCATACATCTCATCATCATCATCATCATCATCATCATTCATCATCATCATCTCATCATTCGCATCATCATCATCATCATCATTCATCCCATCATCATCATCATCATTATTATTATTATGTATTGAAAATAAAAAGTTAGAAGAATGGAATTTTGATTTTGTAAAAAAGAGAAATGGAGGCTTTAATCTAGATCACCGAACAACATGCCTGTCCCTAGTAGTGGCCGTCATACTTCTAATAGTCCAGCCGATATCTGTCATCACATTTTTCCTCCCACAATATTGTTTCCTTCCTGAAATCTTTCTTTTAGCCACAAACTTTAATTTTAGCCCCCTACGGCTAATAACCAAATTTACTGCAACCACTTTCACACGGCAGCAAGTTGTGACTTCAAACACGATTGCAATGGCGAAGATTGGAATTACCAACCTTACACACAAGAATAAAAAGGTTTCCTCGGACATTGCTATTAGATCGTGTCAACAAAAAATTGTGCAAGTGACAAGCTCCCTCTTAAACAAATAGAACATATTGCTGTGACATGACGTGTACAACAACGTCAAGGGCATAGTCTTAGCTTTCAAATGCCACTTGTTCTGTTGAATTTGCTTGTTTTAATCTTGAGATATGTTGTTAACAACAAAAGGGGGAGATCATGATTGTGTCACTTTTACTGGGGAAGATGGCCTGATGCTATGATTGACTGTAGTAAAAGTAGCACAATTGTGATTTTACCCTTTCATTGTTAAAGACGGGGTATCTCATTTGCATGCCTAAATATTAACATTGTGTAGATACACTGGTATATACATGTAGAATAAAATACCATCTGAGAATCTGTAGCAAAGTAAAGGAGTTACAAGCACAGTGTTGCTGGAATTATAGTGACCGTAAATCTCTGATTTGAATATTTGTCTCACGAGACAAAAATCCCAGCATAGAGTGTACACTAAATGGTCATTGTTTGTTTTGCACATATTTCAAATTCTAGATAATTACTGATCCCCAGATTTCACAGGCATGTTCTTCATCATTAGCCTGAGGGCGCTGGTGATCTTTTGCTGTTCTTCTGGGAGGGGTGCAAATGAGATTCCCTGCCTGTACCTAAATAAATCTAGAAATTAAAACAAGCAAATTGAACAGAACAACCAGCATTTGAAAGCTAAGACTGTGCCCTAAACGTTGATGTGATTATCACGTCACAAGAGTACTTCCTCATTGCCAAAGAGGGCACTTTTCACTTGTGCAATTTTATTTTAAGACATGCTGTAGAACACAATTTGAATTTTGTGATTTCATTTGCAATCATGAATCTAGTTTGTTTTCCCGTGGGTAAAATTATCATAATTACAGTGATCAGCAATCGCAATCATGTAACTTGCATTCACAATATAGCCATAGTGTGAAAACAGTCAGAATATGCACATCCATGTATCAAGACACAATGAACCTAAATGGGGCAATGTAATTCACATGATTTGACAGAAGGACAAGAAATTAATTTGTTCTTAGATGCCTGCAGATAAGTGGCCTCTACTTCCCCTTTCGCTGGGTGATAAATCTTTCCAGTCAAATTTAAAATTTTCTCTTGGGGGGCCCCTTTTAATGTTCCAGTTGAAACAACTAGAGCAGACACAACCATAAACATAATGAAAGCTTGTAAAATTTTGTAAACTCATTGTCTGAGGATCTTCTTTGAGGCACGAATGAGTCAATATCATTAATTCAAATATTCCAATAATTGCCCACTACAGCCATAAACATAATGAGAGCTTGTAAAATTCTGTATACATGTAATCACTGTCTGAGGATGTTCTTTGAGGTACAAATGTGTCAAAATCATTAATTTATGTATTCCAGTACTTGCTAACGTACTTGCCCACATGAGGTAAATTGCGACTTGTGGGGCACGGGGTGAAGGGGGGGGGGGGTAAACAGAATTGCAATATTCTGTTTAAAGGCACTGTATAACAGTGTTTCCAGTTTAAAATCTCTGAGCTGCATGATTCCCCATGCTACCAGTGTCTCTGACATGGTCTAAAAATGAAGCCCTGAAAAAATTGTCGTTTAAAACAATCAGTAAGTGCTTTAAAAAAGTAAAAATCATTGAGAGACCATTCCAGCTTTCCCCCATAGACTGCTGTGTTGCAGAATTTCCTATCGCCCGATAGGAAATTAATGTGCCAATTTGAATCTGCACATATTGTAGTAGTGACAGCATAACTGTCCAAACTTTTGTTTTCTAAGGTGTTTATTTGTCCATCCAAACACTACCAGATATGTCAGAAAGCAAGGTTTGACAATTTTTTGAATAAGGCTTGCACACTGTTATATAGTGTCTTTAAATATACACAGTGCCATACTAATGTAGCCAGATCACCAGTGCACTGCATGCACTGCATATTTGTAACTACAAACTAATACTGCTGAAAACTGCAGAAAATGCATGCATTTTATATGTCTATTGTTGATTTCAATAATCATGAAGTGAAAATGAAATACTTTTTAATGAGCTTGTATGACACCCTGGATATATACATGTATAAGTATTAAATTGAGAATTAAACAATCTGGATACATGAAATTTTTCATTTTCACAAAGTTGTTCAAATGGAAGACTTCAATATCTACAAAAAACATATTATATATAAATATAAAATCCTAGCCTTTCTCTATTTCAGTTGCTTTTCCAAAGTGCAAATGCACAGTATGTTTGGTCTATCTGACACCCGGTCTATCAGACCTTCAGTTTTTAGGACCTTCAATCTACATGTATCAGGCATTTGGTCCATCAATTGTAACCACTGAAACATGTTAAAGGCACTGTATAACAATGTTTCCAGTTTAAAAAATCTGAGCTACATGATTCCCCATGCTACTAGTGTCTTTGATACAGTCTAAAAATAAAGCCCTGAAAAAATTGCAGTGTAAAACAATCATTAAGTGCTTTAAAAAAGTGAAAATCATTGAGAGACCATTCCAGCTTTTCTCCATAGACTGCTGTGAATTTCCTATCGCCCGATATAAAATTAATGTGCCACTTTGTATCTGCACATATTGTACAAGTGACAGCATAACTGTCCAAACTTTTGTGTTCCAGGGTGTTTATTTGTCCATTCAAACACTGTCAGATATGTCAGATAGCAAAGTTCGACAATTTTTTAAACGGGTCTTCCACAGTGTTATATAGTGTCTTTAATACAATCTGGGCTGAACCTAAATACACCTGTGGGCTCGTGCTACTGCTGGAACTATGAAAGTTTTAGATACTGTAGACCCAATCCTCTAATGACAGAGAGACAAGTCCCATCGAAAAAAAAAATCAGTCCTCCTCCCTTCCTCTGTGTCATCATCACTTCCACATTAAAAAAAAATAAAAAATCTAGCAATTCTGTATTTCCTGTCAATCATGGAGGCTTCACCGCTGGAATTTATGAATCACGTTCATTGCCCCCTTTCCCTGAAATTCCAACCAGATTCCTGACTAGACATAATTACACCCTCGAAACTAAAACCATTAATTAATTTCCCTGATGTCTGATTTTGATTTTTGGTCTTCTTGTTTTTCTCTTTTTATCACTTCATTCCTTGCCTTTTTATGAGTTGATGTGTGAATCAAAACACTCTCATACCCCTTTTATAGTGCGCGCCGACTTTACCTCGCTTCAGAAGCGGGGTAACTTTAGCACGGGGTAAGTCGTTTTATACTGCCTTTCTCGACCACCCATGACGAGAGCGAGACCTGACTAGTTGCCGTGGTAACCTATCGCCCCATCTCAGCTGTGCTTCCCGCGAGGCATGTACGTATGCCAGGTGCGAATGTTTACAGCGTGGGTAACCCGGAATCGGAAGCGGCATACATGTACACCATTTCCGGTTCATGGGTCACTTATTTAGTCCGCACTAAAATCGAGAAACGTTTTATACTGACGTTAGCTCGGGCCTGATGCGGACCTGATGCGGACCTGATCCACCTCCCAGCCCGCACTAACTTTAGCTCGGGCTAAATATTTTTCGACCTTTTATAGTGAGAGTTACCCAGCATCAGGTCCGGACCTGATGCGGGGTAACTCTCACTATAAAAGGGGTATTAGAGGTGTGAGGTTGGTCCTTTCCACTTTTTCTTACCATTTAACTCTTTATGCGCCATGTTTAAAGGTTAGTGACATGATTGGGAATACTTGAAAATGTACCAATATATACATCAGCTGGAGTGGAGTCTCCCAGCTGGAAGGATTTGTCTTTAATTTGTTTACTTAAGGCGAATCAAGCATGAACATACCAGTATTAAATTTCTCTTGTGCCCAGATAGAAATAAATCCCACAGAAAGCTACACAACAGATTTGCCTGCCACAAGGGATATTGATGGAAGTTCTTTTAGAATGAGCCAACGTTAGACCACAAGATTTTCACAGCAAAATCCTTGCATAGTTTACTTGATTCTAGAATTACCCAAGTTGAGGACTAACTCAAAATCATGCAATTTACCTTTAATACCCTGCTATGCCACATTAATTTGAGTTATTTTTTTGTCAAAAAAAAACAGGAATCTTGGAAAGTCATATGTACCAGCATGAAGAATACCATTGCTGGGGGGATGGGGGTTGGGGGAAAACAACAAACCTTGTGTTTCATTACGGACATTGGTATAAATGTACAATAGAGTTACTGTGACAAATCGGCGTACGAAGCACTGCTAGGGGCATGAAGATCAGCGATCAAAGCAAACAAAGAGTTCAGACAATTTGATTTGGTATAACACATGTTTTACATACATTAGTATTAGAGATCAGCCAGAGATATATACTCATCAATGGGTTAAAAAATCACCAGCATGGTGGCTTATTGGATAGAGCCGGAAGGTCGCGAGTTCGAGCCCCGGCCGGGTCATATCAAAGACTTTTAAAAATGGTACCTTCTGCTTTCTAGCCAGGCGCTCGGCATTCTAGAACAGGGAAGATAATAATAGCATTCATGTTATGAAGGGCCCACTGGATGAGCAGTCTTTCAGACTGGAGTGGCTACCTTGGGTAAATAGGACGTCGTTGTTGTTGTTGTTGTTATTATTATTATTATTATTTTGGAATAAATAGATATGATACTCTGTTCTGCTCAAGTTTTAAAGTTGCTTGTGTTCAACTTATGTTTTTCTGCAAGTTTTCAATATTATCTTTAACCGAGTCAAGCATTATGTAAATGCCACTGGATAATCTACATCAAATAAATTAGATGCAGTTTTCCATCAATCGACAAATTCACCATGATATATATTGAGCTGCTGTCATTTTTGTGGAAGGCAAAATACTGTAGTTGCAAAATGCTCATCTGAATTTAGCTTGAATGTTCAAAAATAAACTTTTTAATGAGGTATACATCTTACAGAATAGGTATCAATTGGATTATGCACTGTTGTGACATTATGTATAAATTGTGACATTAATGGTAATTGTAACAGGGCTTGGGACCTTCAATAGCCTTGTGCCTGGAAATTCGAGTCACCAACAAAGAGAATATTTTCTCCCCAAAAATGACAAAAACTGTCATTCCTAATCAAATCTTTCAGCGAGTTTGTCATTGCATGGGTGATATGATACAGCACATTCATCTCAGTACACTCTGTGCATTCCTGCCATGAGCTAAATTTATTACCATACTGACAAATGACAGAGAACAGTTGGTGCACTGGCCAACACTGGTCATGAGAGGGAGCTATTTTGCTCTTTCAACTTCAGATCAAGTAAACGGTGATAACTGTCATTACAAGGTGTACACCATGTGCGTGTAATATGGACTTTCAAAATGGACCCTAAGCAAGTAATTATCTGTCGATCTCAGAACACCCTAAACAAGTTCTGTAGTTATCGGCGATCTCATAATACCCCAAACAAGTATTCAAATTTGAAAAGATACCCTTTTAATATTAACATTCTGTTAAAAGTATGTACCATTTTTTTTCTGGTTTTGGCGATTTTGATACCCTTTTCACTGTACGCACATACATCATCCGACAGTGAAAAACAACCCTTTTTATGCATTTTTTCACACGCGCATGGTGTACACCTTGTAATGACACTGCCCCCCTCCCCTCCCCCACCCCCCAGCCACAATTTTAACTTTTTTTATATTATGTACAGGATGTATGTTTGTCTCTTTTTCTTTTTGTTTATTTGTTTGGATATTCATTTGTTTGTTTAATCGTTTGGTTGTATGCCTGGTTAGTTTTTTCCTTCTTATTTTCTTTTCTTTTTTTTCTC
>JZLH01S0611333.1:75514-89529 GCA_001188425.1 Eucidaris tribuloides
TATACTGTATGTGTGTGCTACCTGGTCTGATAAGACCTACAATGACTATCGAAAAATAATAAATAACACTCACCAAATTTATGAATTGTCTTACTTTTACCCCACTTCGCCAAACAAGGACACCATATGAAAAAGAAATATTTTAGAATATTATATGGCAGGGCCAGGTGCATATCTCATGGATTACAACCTGGGTCTCAATATTTCCATCCACCCCCACTCCCACCCCCCCCCACCCCCACCACACACACACACATACATGTACATGCACACACCTGTCTGGAAAATGGCTGGCAGGTTATAAAGTATCCGTAATGGACAGCGCGTGCCTGAATCCATTGATTTTGTTGCCATTTAAGCGAAGTATGTGTACAACACCAGAAGCCGATCAATAAAATGAATTGATTTTTTTCATCCAATCAAGGCCGGCGTATCATCACCTCTGTCTCTCACTAAACAGAAAAGAATCCGAACAAAGGGAGGACATGGCTTCCACCCGCCAAGGGCATGATGCATCATCTAATACAGTATGATCGATAGGCGGAAGTCGCAATGTGTTTCTAATTGCGGATTAGGGTCTGCCAATTTATTGGGGAATGCTAATAACTTCCTCAATCAGCGGGATACTTAATCAATGTTGATGATTCTGAAAACAAAACCAAGTATTTGTCACTGTCTGTAAATATTACAGTTTGACAGATGGTGTTTAGAGTGTTTATGGTGTGCTTGAAGACTGCGGTTTTAATTTGCATAATTATCAAAAGGGATGAACTGCCAATGGCCTGTAGTAATTAGTTGAAATATGTTGCACTTTTCACAAAACATGATATATAAAAGTACATTTCAGACAAAGTTTAACTTAACAACTACTGCACATACATGTATGTGTGTATACTAGTTTTACTTTTCCATAATTCAGTGACTTAAAGGCAAGGTTCACCCTATCAAGTGGGATTTAATGAAAACAAAACAATGACAGCAACATATAGGTGAAAGTTTGGCGAAAATCCACCAAAAAATAGCAGAGTTATGAACTTTCACAGTTTTAAATTTGTGACATCACATGTGAGCAGGTCCCCCATTGTCATGTACTATCAATTCCATAAAGTGCTTTTCTCAGAAAATTGAAAATGATGTTACCTGTGCATTTAATACACATGTATGATTAGAAACATTATTTCATACATGCTTCTATGAAAAAAGCTCTATTCAATTACCATGAACCAATAAAAATTGGCAATTTATTGAATTATTATTACATGAGATATGGGGAGCTGCTCGTACGTGACGTCACAAAATTAAAACTTTGAAAGATTCATACATAACTCCGCTAGTCTTTGGTGGATTTTCACCAAACTTTCATTACGTTTCTCTCATTGTTCTGCTTTTACTAAAACCAACTTGATGTCAGGGTGAACCTTCCCTTTAATTTGTGTATCCCCTACCCTCAGTCTCTTTTTAGCAGCGTTCTCAAAGAATTACCATTTTCTCTCCTCCCCCACCCACTATGAACAAACACGTTCAGTAGGCTACATTAGATATGTGTGACACTCTTCAGTAACCCATCAAAATTTCTTTAAAAATTTCTTTAATTTATCGCCACACTAATCAAACTAACTTAAATTCCCACATCACTATATAACACCAGGTGTGAGCTAGTGATAATTTTTCTCATAAATATAAGCCAAAGCCTGGATTTTAAAAGGTTAGTGACAATGAGTGGCAGACACTTGAAAATCCTCAAGAACCAAATGAGTTGAAATATATACCAACTATGCACTAGCAGGATGACTCCCACCTAGGAGGATTTGTCTGTTAAAGAATCAAGGCACCAACATCTAGAAGTATCTAATTTTATCTGGGGATGATTAAAAATAAGCCCCATAGAGAGACCATACAGCAGTTTCTGGTGCTATGAGTGATATTATGACACTGTTATTTAGAATGAGTCACGTTTGCCTACAAGAATATTTCACAGTAGAGATCCCTTGCATAGTTTAACGTTGATTCTAGAGTAGTTTTCAGCCCCAAGTTGAGGACTCCACCCAATCTCGTCATTACCCTGTTTAAACGAGAGATACTACAGTACTGTGGTTGATTACTTGCAGAACACAACATTTTTACATCAACTGCTCAAAGACCTTCTGTGCGAACGAGATATGGTATTCGCTAAAAATGTCACTAAGCAGTACAAGGTAGAAGTAGTTTGAACACAACAGAACATCCCTTATCATTTTAGTCTTTCCATTTCAATGCAATACACTTGATATATGTTTGTTTGTTTTTGTAAATTAGTGTAACATAGTTTAGCACTTTTTTATGCCATGTTATTAGTTCCATAATATTTTCTTGCCTTTACTTGATTTGCTGTAAGAGCTCATTATTCTTATATATTTTTTTTTTTGTTATGTATATCTTATATTTGATTGTAGTCTAAAAGTTTGTTTGTTTACTACAGAAATTGTATTTCGTCCATGCCCCTGAAGGGGCGTCAAGAAATAAAATGCACTGTATTCACTGTATCACTGTATCAACTGTATCATCGACATATCTGTTACACAAAATCCCCACTATGACAAGTACTAACAGCAGAAATCAATTCGTTGGGACTTAAGGTAATTGTTGCCATACGCACACTGCAGCATCGGTAGCTTACTCCGACGGGTACTCAAGCTGCCAGATCCTTCCTCAACCTTTTTATTGCATTATGAAGTGAATTAGTCCACATTATAATGCAAAATGTAACTTTAGCCTCTCACTGGAAACAATGAAATGGAAGATTTTTGATGAACAGATTTTTCAGCATTCACCGGTACTCGTGTGTTCTCTTTAACGCCTTTTATAATGAACACATTCTGCATAGATGGATAGACCCCACAACAAAAACATATACTGTTCTTACAGGTTATGGAACAACCAGTTTGAGAAAGTTATACCAGGGAGGTGGGAATCCCACCTCCCTGGTTATACTGTAAAAGTGGATACATGTATTTTTGAGTGAGTAATTTTTTACACTCAGCCACTTTATAACGTATTTTGTGCGTTTTTAATGCCACGGAATCAAAGCATTAACTACTGGAACGTATGGCAAGCAAAACTATTTGTGTGCTTTAATTTATTTTTGCGCTAGTTTCTGGTTGTGCGAAATGTGCAAAAATATTCACACCGCAAAAATTTCCACTTTTACAGTAATCGCAAAACTAAACATTTGATATTCAAAAAAAAGTTCTTAAATTCTTACTCTGATTTTTAAACAGTACTTTCTGATATTAAGCTTTTTCTTTATGAGTGATAAAACAGAGCACAAAACGATAATTGTAATGTTGTCCAAATATATCAAAATGTTCCATGGAGACGTAAAAAGCTCGTTTCCTTAAATTTATTCCTCAACCAGGGGGAAAAATACACAGGGGCACAGGGCGATTTTGCCCCCGAAATGGCAAAAGAGCCCCCAAAATTTGAAAAAGAACCCTTGTAAATTGCCATAGGGTTCAATAGAACAGAGTATCTGGAATGCACTGAAACAAGCAAAGTAGCCCCTCAAAATTAAAATTTTAAATTTTTTTCCCTGTCCTCTACATTACAGTAGGAAGTTAAAAATCACATTACACTAACATTAAACCTTTCCACTATGCCCCCCCCCCAAAAAAAAAGAAAACCTAAACATGACATTGATTTTGTTTTCTTACAAATTAAGTCTCTATCTTTGATCACCTCCACAGAGAAAGCTGTTTTTTCCCACAAGAGATATCTCCCACAACGGCCATTGAAATCAGAATGCTACTTGAATTCGCAACAAAAACAGTGACAAAACCTAACACGCATCGTTACAAAGGAGATCGTCATCTGCCGCGGCATACACACCCGCTTCTGAGAGGAGCGTTACCATGGTTACTGGGATGAAAGCACATGGCATTCTGCGTACATATAGAGATGGACGTCAGCGATCACAATGTCCGATTTTATGCGTGCCTGATCATCAAGTTGTATCAATACAATCTTGTGAAAACACAGAGTCCTTCAACAGGCTGGGTGGGGAAAAGACCTTTCCATCTGCATGAAGCTTCTGCACTGACAGAGAGTGTTGCATATAACTGCAAGATGGAGAACTAAAGAAATCTCATGCATACCATTACTACACAGACTTACATACCTTCATACAGTATGATTATACTGATTCAGTCATTTGCAAATAATAACGTGTAATGTGTGCAGGATTTACATAACCTAAGCAGGATTTACATAACACTTTGCAAAATATACAAATAAAATAATAAAATAACAAAAACAACAGCAATAATAAAAACAATTGTAATAACAATTATCATCATTATCACTATCATCATCATCTATTATAATTATTTATCATTATCATTAATAATATTATTATTATTGATATGATTATTATCATTATCATTACCATTATTATCATTATCATTATCGTTATTATTATTATTATTATTATTATTATTATTATTATTATTATTATTATTATCATTATTATTATTATTATTATTACTATTATTATTTTTGTTGTTGTTGTTGTTGTTGTTGTGGTTCTGGTTGTGGTTGTTGTTGTTATTATTATTATTACCAGTAGTAGTAGTAGTAGTTATTGTCATTATTATTATATAAATTACCTCCTCCTCCTCCTACTCATTGTCATCATCATCATTTCATGAAGTATGTGAATCCATCCAGTTCTTCTCAAAGCCACAAAATATAACTATAGTGAAAAGTGCACAACAAAAGTATACAAATGAATCACAAAAAATTCATTGTAATACCTGTTTTCTCTGTTCTCGCCTCCTCCCTTTCCAGCGACCTATCCGGACTAGTGGACGACCCGTTGAGGATTTCTGAGCTGATTCGCGCCCTCTTAATCTCCTCCAACTCCGAGAAGTATGCGCTGAGCTGCGAGTCCCGCTTTCCTGCCTCAGCAGACTCCATGTCTCAGGCAACGGTTGGGGGGGGGGGGGTAGGGGAAAAGGAAGGGGGATAACTGTCAATGGGAGGACCAGGATATGCTCATGGACCAGATCAGACTAGTTTGAACCAGTATGGACCACTCTGGACCAGAACCGGAGTGGCTACAACTTGCAGGGTGGAGAGGGGACAGGGGTGGGGTTGGGGGTGAGGGGTACAGATCTACGTTCAGATCCAGCCACAGCTAGACTCTCACAGTGCAGATAGATCCGTTAGATTTCCATGTATGTTTAGATTCGACTCACAGTTCCAGAAGGAATCTAGGAAGATATGGAATAAGAAAAACAATGAAATTACAGGTAGTGTACAACTTTGGGGCTTTAAATCATCGGCTCACTGGAAAGAGGGTTAACAGCCATAGACAATACATGGATGTTAACCCCTTTTTCCAGTGAGCCGACAAAATTATATTCATTGTTTCAGGTATACATGCACACTACCGACTAGAATTCTTTTCTACACCATTCGCCAAGCCCTCTATATTGAATGGCATAATGGTGTAGATAACAATTTAACATGTACACTCATGTGAGTAGGCCTACTTGTACATTTCTTAACATGTATTTTTTAATGAAAGTGTCAACAAATTTGAATTGAATTGAATGGGTAAGACAGTATTATAGAGGCAGCAATAAAATGTAGCCAAAGATTATTCACCCAATTGAATACCCTGTCTGGGGGAGGATTTCACATTTTCCCTTCTTAATCAGATCATCAGAACAACTGTGGCTGTGGTTTTCAAAAGCAAAGCAAACTGTTAGAATTTGGCAGATCCCACATAAACAGCTTATCAGAATAACATGATACTAAGAGTACTTATAGTATGTAAATTTATCCAAACTGAAATGTACATGCACTGTAGGCCTACAGCCCTACACGTACATTGTACATTGTACATGTAAAGTGAAATCCTAGAATTTTCTGAATTAGCCATTCCCCAATACCAGAAACTGTAAATTGGATTAAATATCCCTGACATACATTTTCAAAAGCAAGATGAACATAATACTCTTATTGAGATCTGTAATCTGACAGCATTTAAAGGTGCAATTCTGTTCTGTAGGTTCACAATATACAGTGTACATCATAAACGCAGTATGCACACAACTCTGTACATGACTATCCCATACCATACAGACTTCTTGCATACAACAAGCTTTCTGAAGAAAGGGGAGGTATTTGTTTGTTTGTTTGTTTGTTTACCATTACTGCAACATATCATTATTTGGATAATTTTTGCTGTGCACATTCTCTGTAAATATGGAGGTAGCAACCTCCACTGCAAACAAGATCAAATGCTTGATCCTTCAATGACTCAGAAAAAATTACCCTACTGGGTTTGAAATTTTTCATGAAATTGGCAACTGTTAACATAAATTTATATTGAACATCAATGGAAAATTGTTCTGCTATGAGTTGCCATTTACAGAGGAAGACATACCTGTATGGCTATATTAAAACCTCTAAAGAAAAAAAAATAATATCTCTTTCATAAAGTGACAAAATTTGCACACACTTTTAATGCTGGATTTCGGAAAGGTTCTGGGTTCAAGTAGTATCTATGTTAATGTACAGTACAGAAGACTTCTCTAAACCTGGGGTATACTATACATGTAGATGCACATCAATGTTGCATCCATTTAATTACACTGAAAATGCTGTGGATTTACAGAATGTAACACCATAATGTATCAAACTCATGCCTACATTGTAGCATGTACCATGAAAAATGAAACGAACTCTTAGACTGGATTCCTCCCCTGATTGCCAATCTGAAATTGGCGCCATTCCTTGAATGACACGGCCAAATACCGAATCATCACGGACGATAAGAAAAACCGCCACAACATTTCCAGATGGACACGTTAAGACTCGTAATAGATTGCGGTAATGATGACAGAGACTCCACCGAAAATTATCGCCTACCGCAAAATAATCACGATGTATCGTGACCGCGACAGTAATGAATAGCTAAGCCGGCACAAGTTCGGCATTCCATCGACGATTGGAAATGCAGATGGTAGGATTAAGGAATGTAAGCATAAATGTAAATTATGCTGATATGGAGTATTATATTTGTATGTGTGGGCATCAAACTGCCGCGACTGGCAGAAATCCATCAGGAGGAAATCATAAACCCACGTATTGTATGCGACTTTAAAGGAAGAGATCAAGTCCTGTGTACGCCATTCACTTCACATATTTTTGCTTCAAGAGGAGGACATTTTGAGCGTTTATTTTCAATATTTTATTGCATTTTTATTCACGTTTTACTGGTCCATTGAGGTTGTGAACATTTTGGGGGTTGTTTAGTCATGAAATTCGTGAAAATAAAACAAAGTTCTGCAAATTATCCACAAATTATTAATTACACAGAGAGTGTAATCATTATTACTGGTACAATTGTTGTGAGACAGTTGATCTCGTTTTAACTAGCAAACTTTCAGCTCAAAGCTGCTGTATACAGTACTAATCTGAAGTGATACTTACGTTGATACTATTATTAGCAGTTAGACAAACTTGAAAACAAACAAGTGCACGGAGATAAGTTTGTAAAATCAGGAAGAGTCTCACTTCCTTTGTACATTATCTTACCTTGTGCAATTACAAGCCATTTCAACATTCACCGCATAGGCGCACACCAATCTTATAGTTGTAATCAGTTCTCAAAGGAAGTGTAGAGTTTTGACAAATGATGAAATATATCCTCTACAGGTACTGTATAAGGCCTAATGCCCTGATAATCGCAGGCTCTTAAATTAAAGCTTCTATTATTTAGAAATTGTTGAAAAAATAATGTAAAAATGTGAGGGAGGGGGAACAATTTGTTTGCCATACAAAATTGTAGTGATATCTGCTCCCCGATACTCCAAAAATCATAACATGACTTCATAAAAAATTCTCATGAAGTTTTCTGATGTCTGTCGTGTGAATACCACACTTTATGAAAGATAGGTGACAAATTTGTCTGACCAACCAAAATAGGGACAGTAATTATCCTTTTTCTGGTAAATTGAAACAGAAATTCTGTTTGGTTCTCCATTTTTCATGTGTAAATTTATGGAATTCACCTTTGCGAAACGGAATTCTGTTTTTACTGTGTACATTTTCTACGACAAAATGGAATATCCATTTTTAGATCAAGGTGAAACGGAATTACAGGTTTTCAGAAATGGAAAAGACCATTTTTTGAAATGGAAAATCACTGTTTCGACCAAAACAATACCATCCCTATTTACAACTTCTTCTTCCAACACCACGTTAGATACATGTACAATGTATGATCAAACTTTTGCTGTTCAGTTTCCATGAGATTATGAACCCAAATCAAATACATACTCTATCAGTGTACAGTACTGTACTGTACAGTATGTAACAGAAATGAAGTGAAACCATAACAAGTACTCTTGATCTCTGAAAGTACACACAAGTTTACATATGTCATGAGTAAACACTTGCATTATGTATTAGAGGGTTGTCCTAAGAGCTATTCGAAGATAGTATGATTTTCTTTAACCCACTGTTTACAGGAACCACGTTGGGTTGGACAAAGTCTATGGCGACTGACAGAATCTCGTATTCAACAAGTTAACACAAACATTTCCCACAGACCTCACAACAAGGACCGATATATTTATGACCAGATCTGAATTGAATCTAGCATTGCACGTGTACAGTATAGATCATTACTGCGCTGATTTTAAATAATTTTACTGCTTTTTTTTTGTTTTTAATCTCTGGGGGAATTACAGAATTTCAAAGCTACAGTTTAATTTTGCTGCATTTTTCATGGAATGTACAGAGTTAGCTGGGCTCAAAAATTTGGTTGCAGTTGTTTTCCAACTCTACAAAATCATGGCTATATTCTTATAGGCCTAGACCATACATTTACTGCAAAACTCTTTGATAATTAACTTGTGACATGTTTGTGGTTTGTGTACAAGAATACGTACACGAAGGGCCTAGGTACATGTACATCGTGCATACATGTACATGTATGTACACTTCCAGTACTTGGGATGGTATCATATGGGGAGCCAAGGGAGGGGTTGCCAGTAATTGTGCCCACGACTGAAGCTAATTGCAAATGAATAATTTCCTAATGGCATACATTAGGAAGTCTTGGTCTTTGCCAATGCCCATAAATTACATAAATTTGAGCCAACAGTATGGGACTGAACAACCTCACTTCAGTTATCTCCACAGTACAGTATATGGTCATGTCTAGCATGTCATTATGGCATTTTCTCAAGACAGCATAATCGAAGTGATTTCAATCATTTCAGCATGTCAGGAGATTAAAAGGTGAGTTCATGAGGGCATCATACATGAAGTTCCTGCAGAATCTGTAAAGGCCTATTCAATTAAATATTTTTACACCAATAAAGAATTGAAGATCCACTTGAACCCTTTTGGAGAATTCAATCAAATGAACATACTGTATATATGTATTACATGTGCATAGAGACACATTTGGCAGTATGCACTCTGTAGGCATTGTGGTATTAATTATTACTACTATTATATTTTAATATGATTATGATTATGATTATGATTATGATTATGATTATGATTATGATTATTATCATTGCTATTGTTATTATCATTATCAATACTATCATCATTATTTTTTATCATTATTTCTATTATTATTATTATTATTACTATTATTATCATTATTATTATCAATAGTGTCATCATCATTTTTATCATTATTTTTATTATTATTATTATTATTATTAAAGATTCTACTGCAACTTGAAGTACAGAAGTTTATCTGCTCCAATTTACCATGTTTTTTTTTTCAAAGCCAGTCCCAAAGCACGTCACATGATCAGTTACATGTACTTTGTACATCTAAAGCAAGGTTGTCGCTACGTCGGGCAGCGCCGGGCGGGGACGCCCACTACCCAAGTTTTCCGCCCAGCACTCCGGGTGAAAGACCAGTCTCCTGCATGGCACTATTTTACATTATCAATGATTTTTTTGCTTTAAAAATTTGAATATTTTCATGGATCATCAGGCTCAGATAATGGTCATGAATACTAAAATATGACTTCTTATTATAATGTAGTTTTTAAAACGTACGATATCACTTGCTTAGCAGTGAATTGATCATAATCAGCCGGTCTACTACCCACGGAAGATGTCACTGCGCTCCGCTTGCATGGTCAGGGCAGCAGCAACATTTCCACCACTCAGAAAAGTCTGGCTACATCCCTGATTTAAGTTCATCTATAACCTTCACCATAAGGAAGCGATAAGAAAAACAGATTGTCTTGGTCTGGTTGGCAAATTATAGTTGAACGACCCCAAACAACCTACTGGGATAAATTTGGAGCTGACGACCCATTTGTAAGGTCACTGCCAGGAGAAAAATTGTAAACATGTCTCCCTTTCTTAGACCAATGACTCATATGGCCCGATTTTACCCAAAAGGCCGGCCCAGGAGCCGGCTCGGCCGCTAATTGAGGCCGAGCCCCGCCAATTTGTGCATTACACAAACTAATAGCCGGAGCCCGAGCCCCCTTCTAAAACTCGCCCGCATTGTGCTCCGCTAGTACGTAGAGAAAGCTCAGCAGTTCTACTTAAATATAATAAAAAAGACAAGTCAGCATTTCTTTGCGGCGGATTCGATACACGTTGCACGAGATAACTACTCGTCAAAGATAGATTAAAAAAATGTTGCAGTGAAATGAGAATCCTGAAGTAACTAATAAACAGTAATATTTTTAATTACTTGTAGTGCCTGATGTTGATACAACATAATGCAGTCGAACACCTTATAAAGACAAAAAGTGCAATGAATATCTAAACGGAATAAAATAGTTCATGTATTTTGATTGTCTTTTTATCATTAAGAGTGCTTGTGGATGAACTTGGTTGATTCACAGTGTATACCTGCACGCTTACACACCAAATTCGGAATATAACGGTCCGGGCCATTGTTTGGGCATTGGATTACTAACAGCGCCGCATCACGTGTAAATTGGGCCTTTCGGGCCTCTTTGCATTACGACCAAATATCAGGCCGCCCGAGACACCTCCAAGGGTCCAAATCGGGAGGGCCTCGGGCCCCTTTGCATTTACACCAAGCGTTAGCGCCGCCTCGCCGGCCCGAGGCCGGCCTAAAAGCTGTGGAAATCGAGTCATTACAGACTTGGATTCCCCATCCCCCACCCCTAGCCCCCCTCCCCCACCCTACTCCATCTCACATTCCCCAAAGGAGCCCTCGAAATAGACAAAACACACCATTCCTCATTTGTGACCTGTGCATATTGCCCAATGTACCAGATCTGTCACTTGGACTTGGAGTCCAAAGTTAGAAAGTTTAAATAAGTGTATTTCAAACAGCCTCACCCCCCCCCCCCTTCAAACTAGAGAGTTTTTTTATTAATATACAGTGAAACCTGTCTATAGTGGCCACCCAAGGGAAACAAAAAATGTACATGTAGGAGATACACAACAACATATGGATAAAGTATGTTTTTATGTGTCTGAATGCTCCAAATTGAAACATTATCGTATAGAAATGATGGTAAACTTTGAGCATCGTTTTGTACAATTATTCTATATCTATAGGACGTATGTGTCTAAATGCAATCATAATCCAAACATTGTATAAGTGGCAGGGCTTCTTTGCAGGGAATGCCTAGAGGGCTCGATCACAACCTCTACTTGACAGACTTTTCAATTTTCACCAATTTCTTAAGAATTAAACCGTTTCAGAATGTGTGATCTTCACAGCGATAGTAGGCTATTATAGGCCTAGATTTATTTCAAAAAGCCAATCTATAGAATCATATTAAATATCATCTTCACCATTTACAAAAACCATACACTGCCTTTCAAACAGCACTGTTCCAGCATCTGACATTTTTTCAGACATTTTGGTCGACTTTTACAGAAATATGTAGCTTGTGAGTGTGTACTTTAGTTTACCATACACAACTGCCACCATCACAACTTTACAAGTGTATGCATTAGTGGCCTTTTTGAAGGTAAATAGCAGTATAAACTGTTAAAAATATTTGTTGTGGTGCACTTACATACAACAATGAGACCTGTGTTTCCAAATGTTGCAAGTCTATGCACAGACATGATGCAATTAATTATACAGGTATGTATTCACCAAAGTTGAAACTGATTTCCAAGAATATGAACTTTTGTTGGTGCAGTAAAAAACAGTGTGAACTGCGCACACACTACACATGTAGGCCTACAGCACACTACACTGTATACACTAACAATGTACTGCATTACAGACATTTGAATGCACAAGAAGTTTCTAAGACCAAGACTACTACTGGTATATGAATTGAAAGATCAATTTGTTTAGCCAAAGGTCTTAACTCAAAGACCAACAACAAGTTCCATGAAACTGGTCACTTTTACCAATGAAACAAATGTTTTTGTGTACTCATGATGTTACTGTACATGTATTGTATGCCCAGGGTTAAAGTCCAAGCTATTTTGCGGTGGTAACGCGTGGGACATCAGAGGCAAAAATGGGCCATTTCCCCCATATGTTGTGATGAAACCCCAATCCTTGGGTATATTGTAATAGGTACTAAGGATCTTTACCCACAATGGAAATATAATATTTGAAATCACTCACTTTTTAATTAATTAATGTTAATTTATTCATCAGTAACGTGTGGGACCATTGCTGTCAGACAATTTTCATGAGTGGACTCTACCAAATTCAAAACTACTTGGTGACAGGGTTGCCAGGTTTACCGATTCTCAAACGGCCAAATTGGGCCAAATTACAGGCCAAATTCAGTGAAAAAAGGCCAAATTCGGATTTGATGCATTTTACGGGCAGCATAGCCTAGATTTGGTTAGAAATAACGTTGCAATCAATTTATAACACCTTTGAAACCTCTGCTGCAGCTGAAAATTTGAGTGTCGCAGTTTACGCGGAGCCAGATTTTTCACGGAAAATTCATGCGCACCGCTACTTTTCGATCCTTGTGGCACATATTTGACTGAAAATCCCCGGAAAATGGGTTTTATAATGATTTTTTAATGTGTCAGCGAAAAAGGCCAAAAAACGGCCAAAAAGCCGTTTGGCCGGCACTTTAAAGTCTTCCCGGCCAAACGATCTAAAAAACGGCCAAATTTGGTGTTTTTGGCCGGAAAAAGGCCAAACTGGCAACCCTGCTTGGTGAAAGCTACATCCCGTATCTGAAACCAAGAATACCTTTACAAAATACAACTTGAACAATGGCTTAATTTCACATGATTTATATTTATATATTATTTATATTTCAAAAACAACATATAAGTCCCAAATTTTAAACACTACCTTTTTTATTACCTATCTTTAGCTGGATCAAATCTGAGTAAAAACGTTTTGGTATGCAAATCAAAAATGCAATCTTTAAGGTCATAATTCCACTTAGTTTGCCTATGGCAACAGAATGCAGTGAGGTATGTAGCTTTAAACTTGAACACAGTACCTTTTGTATGGAACTTTTGTCCATTCACCTAGTTTCAGTTGTCATACAGTTACAGTACAGCACACTTTCACAATGGGCTTCTTTGTCCCTTTGTCACAAACAATATACTTGTAAAAATTGTTTACTCTGCCTGAAATGTATAATCAAAGTTACTATGCAATGAATCACAGTACAGTATTCCCTTAGAAATATAACCCAGTCAATGGCAAAAGTAGGTCTAATATGTCCCCCTCCCCCATCCCCCCCCCCCCCACCCACCACCAAAAAAGGAATAAACAAGAGTTGACCGTTTCTGTATTGGGGTCAAAATGTCTGGCTGTATATTTCAATTTAAGTTGTAATCAATAATAAAACACAAGAAAAAGGCTTATCAACAAAGACAGTTCTGTAGTTCTTTATAATTTTCCTAACATTGTACAATGCAGGCCTACATGTAAAGTGATTTTTTTTGGGGGGGGGAGGGGGAAGGGGGATTATGAATAATTGCTTATTGTTATTTCTTCACAAAGAATAGGAAAATAATTGTTTACAATGTGGAAATCCTTTTCTTATAAATATTTCATG
>JZLH01S0611339.1:37146-42583 GCA_001188425.1 Eucidaris tribuloides
CTGCTTTCTTTGCATCGTGTGCTTGTTTGTTGAGCAGTACTACTTTGTTCCTGGTGATGGTTGGCTTAATTGGTTTGATGCTGGCCCGGAGTCGCTCGTCTACAAATGTTCCTTACTGCTCTTGACCCTTTGATTGTTTTGTAGTGAGCCGCTCGATTGACTGGTCTCCATGCTTGCCATGTTCAAAAGGTGTGATCATGCATTCCATCTTCACAACCGAGTTTTATGTCATCATTGTGTAATCACCACAGCTTCTTTCCCATTCTCAATTCCCCCTTTCAGTGGTTGATGTTATGAATTAGAATCTTTTATTTTAGTTGGATCCTTCCATTCTCTTTGATTTGATACGGTTGTGTATAATAGGTTGTGGCTCCAGAGGTTTATTTCAGTTTCTTCAACATTGTCTTACAAATTAATCTGCATTCCTAGCATAAAATCCTCTATGATAGTTAAGCAATATAAACACAACAAAAAAGTAACTATCCCCTTTTTCAAAATATCATAACTTTTTAAAGAAACAGTTTTGAGCAAATTAATTTGGCAGGGGTGTTTCTACACTAATTGACTAACTGCTGCGGAAAAATGTGATTGATACGTCAAGTCATGCATGAGTGAGCACATACTAAAGGCAAAAAGTCACTTTCAAAAGTCACAAGGGTCATTTTGTGGGATTTGTGATACAGGATTTTGACAAATTCTGTCTCTGGTGAATGATTTAGTGCTATTTATGTTATTCATGTATCGTTTGACCCCCTTAAATCTCTTTTGACACTTTTCGCATTTTTGGCGCTTCAGTGAGCTCAATTTAAAAATTGCCATCCTTCCTCAATTTTGAAACTGTAAAATCCATTAAGTTTATTGAAAAATTGAAATCCTTTATTTTTCAGCAAATTGTTACTGAACATGCTGTATGAAAATAAGAGGTTGTAACAATGTCATGGTTGAGTGAGTACACTCTTTAAATAAAACAACAAATACCATTGTTTACCTTTATTTTGGCATAAGAGATGACTCATGTGACTTTTGAAAAGTGGCCTTTTTGCCTTTAATGCAGGCTTACTCATGCGTGGCTTGACGGATAAATCACATTTTTACACAGGGGTTAGTCATTGAGTGTAGGAATACTCCCGCCAAATTATTTTACGAAAACTCATCTCGTTAAAAAGTTGTGGTAGTTTGAAAAAGGGGGTAGTTACTTTTTTTGTTGTGTTTATATTGAAATATATTATAATGTTAAAGTGATCGGACTAACATTGTGGAGCTTCAATTTAAAAAAAACTGCTCAACTTTGATAACTGAGCTACATAGTTGTGTTCAAATGGACAAATAAACACCCTAGAATACAAAAGTTTGGAAAGTTATGCTGCCAATGGCAAGGTATGCATGAATAAACAACTTCTACTCCGGTGGATGATAAAATACCCTAGATCTGCACACATAACTCTATGGGAGGAAATGGGCAGGTGAATCCGGTCAATTTGAATGCTTGTAGATTTTGACTTTTTTAAAGCATTAAATCATCATTTTGAAATACAATTTTTTCAGGGCTTCATTTTTAGACCTCATCAAATACACTTGGAGCGTAGATGATTATATAGCTCACATTTTTTTTTTAAATGCGGTAAATGTTAGCCAGTGGCTTTAAATAAAATTGGTATGCAGACATCAAATATGCATGGTTGTCAAGGAAAATATGCTGCTTAGCAACTGTTGCTCAGATGTGTACTTTGCAATTGCTCCAGGGTGATGTTGGTATGAATAATGAAACTGCAGATATTGAAATACGTTAATATTGTTCGGTAAAATCGGTCAACATGTATCTGACATGTTGGTTGCTATGGAAAATATGTTACTTAGCAACCGTTGCTATGCTATAAAGAGTTTGCATTGGCTCCACATCTGAAAATGTTTAGAATGATGTGACGTACTTGTGTGCAAATTTCCATGCTTTTATCATCATCTGAACAATTTTCGCACCGATCGCCTAGACTATATGGCCCTGTGGCTAATAAAAATGATGCTTGCACTTATGGGCCGGGGGGGGGGGCACAGCACCTGTAAGATTATCATTTTTGGAGTACTCAACCCCTCCCCTTCCGAGATTTGGAGTTTTTCAGTGACTGCAAAGGCCATGTCCCCACCTTTTGGAGTTTTCGTGGTCGAGAAAAGTTCGCTAACCCCTGTACCTTACCTACCACCACTTGAGTTTTCCGTAACTGGAAACGCTGATATACCTGCACTTGGTGTTTGAGGTGGCTGAGAGGAAGTATGTGAACACGGTTAATTCTTAAAATGATTCTGCCAGCTCATACCTGGATTTTTCTGAATTTGAGAAATACAATGGTTACTATCTTGCCTATCCATTATCAAAACGAGGTATTATAATCAAATTATAAATTGATTTCAACTCGGAGAGGCTTTAACAAATCGTCTTAAACGTTCAGTATAGCTCACCATGTCCCCTATTTTATTACCAATGTGAATATTCCACTTTAAATTTTCGTCCAAAGTACAGCATTGGAAGCTTTTAACTTCCGCCAGAAGATTTTCATTAAGGCACTTGAAATTGGAATGTTTACTAAGCACTTCAGTGTTCCAAGTAACATACAGTTTCATGGTAATTTATTTTCAATTTATTCTTACTCATCTTAGCTTCAATGTGCTCAATTTCTTTATTCAAACCCTTTCAATAATCCTAGGATTTCCATGTGAATAGTACGGAATCATCTGCGACTAGATGTGAATTTACAGTCAGAAATAACAGACGCAGTGTTATTGATGACAATGATAAGCAACGGTGGACCTTTAAGAGAAAACCCTGGGGTACTCCCTTGGTAATTACTCTTTCTTATGACAAAACATCGTTAACGCAAGTTTTTATACATCCATTAAAAAGGTAGGTAGCTTTTAAACCCTTGTATTTCTCTCCCAGTGACGCCGACACCTTCAGGTTTGGTGAGCAAGATTACATTGGTAATTATATCGAAAGCCGTTAGTAAGTCGATAACAATAGTTCTTGTATCCACTGAAAGAAACACTGTTACCTTGGAAACGGCAGTAATAGTAAAATGTTTGGGACGAAATCCCGATTGGTTTCTGATTAGGCGTTCTAATAGTGAAGCAATTGTTGTTGGACAAATTTCTCCATAACTTTAACATACGATAATATTGATAATGAAGGTTCATAAAAAATGGTACAATCTAAGGGCGTATTGAATAATGTCGGGTCATTTAGTTGTACCAATAATGATGATGATGATAATAATAATAATAATAATAATAATAATAATAATAATAATAATAATAATGAAACACTTTCGTATAGCGCATAACACATATGCAAAAAGGCATGTTTCTAAGCGCTCTTTATAGATACAGACAGATACAGAGATACAAAAGGAGTGGAGATGATGCACAGGGTTCGTAATTGTGAAATGTTACAAAATGATAAATAAATGTGTTTTCAAACTATTTCTAAACTTTTCGTATGTTTCTATATTCCCAAGATATTCTGACAGATTATTCCATGAAACAGCGGCAGCATATGAAAATGATCTTTCCCCGTATGACTTTGTCACAGTGTATGGGACCTGTAATAACGACTTTTTACTTGAGCGAATTAAGCATTCTTCCCGGTTTATACGGTGTTAACAATTCATTGAGATACAATGGAGCAAACTGATGAAAACATTGGTAGGCTAATAAAAGTACCTTGCACAGTATACGGGATTGGATAGGTAGCCAAATGTACTGACAAAACTCCCTAAACATGACTGGGGGGGGGGGGTAATTGTTCCTTTGCCACCTCTCTGCTTAGTGCTAATAAGCACACATGCGCACACATAATTTATCTGTGCATGCACACACGCACTTAATTTCTGTTGTATTGATAATTGTAATGGAGAAGTCCCGGGTAGATGGTTGAAAAATGTTGGAAAAATAGACCTCAGGAAATGTATTTAAGCATGTTGTGAAGATATTTTGATATTTGTAAGATAAATTTTGAAAGTGTCAGTGTTTGTACAGACCAGAAGGAAAGAACGAAGGAAGGAAGGACGAAAGGAGGAAAGAAAATTGAATAATCGCCCGTGCAGATACATAAAATTGCACAGGGAACATATCACACTTACATGGAAATGGAATTCAAAGTTTAAAAGCAATTTTCATGAGATAGTGGTCAATTTTATTTTATTTCAGTTAGACTATAGTCAGTCGTCACATTGTGAAATTTAGACAAGAGGTTTGCAGATGAAATACGTTTTGTGCCATGTAACAAATATATTCACCCAGAGGAGTTGAACATAATCTCAATTTTCAGTAATTTTAAAATAATTACAATGGTTTTCTTTGATAACATCGGTAGCACCTACCATTTGCTAAATGTAAAATAAAAATTACCATCTCAATGTTTCTCAAATTTATGAGTTAAATTATAAAGAGAAATTAAAAAGAATGGAGCAAACCTTAAACTGCTGGCGAACTAGAAATCTTTCTCTAATTGGTAGAGTCTGTGTTGTCAAAACTCTTATTTTGCCACAGTTAATCTATCTTTTTTTCCGTTCTTTCTGTTAAATTACCCAAAGCCTTTTTTAAAGAATTAAATAAATTATTTTCTAAATTTATTTGGAATGGAGGGAGGGATAGAGTTCAACGTAAGATAATGTGTAATGATTATACTCAGGCTGGACTTAGAATGATTGACCCTTTTTCTTTTGCATGTGCTCAAAAAATGGTCTGCGTAAAACACTTATTGGATGAGAATTTTGATGCTCCATGGAAAAAGATTGAAGTAGCCTTTTTAGAAAAATTTAATCATGATATTCAAATTCTGTGGAAATCTCATGCTCCTGAGAGCATTCTAAGCAGTCTTGGTAATATACAATTAGCTGAAGCATTGAGAATGTGGTATTCATTTAGGGAGGAAGCCGCTGTTGAATTTTTTGGTAACAAATTTTCAGATTTGAGTGGTTGTCAATTCCTGTGGTATGACAAATTTATTCGTTCAAAATCTAAACAGTATTTTAATTATCCAATGTGGCATGAGAGAAATGTCTTAATGTTGTCAGACTTATTTAATCCTCCTCTTTTAGGTCACAAACTCTTTGAAGAGCTTGTGTTAGATTTTGGAATCCCTCAAACAGACAGAAGGAAATATAATTTTTTAATTAAGTGCATCCCTGAAGATTGGTTGGTGAATTTTGACCCTGATATTATCGGTGTTCATGAAACAATTGTACATAAATTTTTGAGTTATAAAAAAGTCTCTAGAAATTCATACAATTTATTTAAAGGATCTCACACACCTGACAAAAGATACACTTATTGGGATGAACGTTTACCAATACCAGTGACTATCAATTGGGAAAAGGTACATTATACAAATTTTTTTTGTACCATTGATACTAAATTAAGATCATTCTATTTTAAGATTTTTCAT
>JZLH01S0611344.1:52153-63924 GCA_001188425.1 Eucidaris tribuloides
ACGTCATGCATGAGTGCACACGTATTAAAGGCAAAAATGTCACTCTTCAAACGTCACAAGGGTCATTTTGAGGGATAAGTGATGCAGGATTTTGCCAATTTCTGTTTCGGTTGAATGATTAAGCAATATTTATGTTAATCACCTATCGTTTGACCCCCTTACACATCTTTTGGCACTTTTAGCATATGTTACGCTTCAGTGAGCTCAATTTAAACGATTCCATCCTTCCTCCATTTTGAAATTATAAAATCTCTGAAGTTTATTGAAAAAAATGAAATCGGATATTTCCAGTTACATGTTGTACGAACATAAGAGGTTGTAACCATGTCATGGTTCATTGAGCACAATTTATAAATAAAGCAAAAAAATACCATTATTTACCATTATTTTTACATAAGAGATGACTCCTGTGACTTTTGAAAAGTGGTTTTTCCTTTAATGCATGCTCACTCATGCATGGCTTGACGAATCAATTTTATTTTCACACAGTGGTTAGTCAATGAGTGTACAAATGTTCCTGCCAAAATATTTTGCTAAAACTTTTTTTCGTTAAAAAGTTATGGTATTTTGAAAAAGGGGGTAAATACTTTTTGCTGTGTGTAGTTGGTAATTTAAAATATAACACGGGGTTTCTTAATTACTTTTTGGTTATGGTGAAAAGAACAATTTACATAAGTAGATGCCAATAACTGCGTCCCAGTACTTTTATACCAAAAAGTTTACTGAAGAAGTCTTTGTCAATTGAAAAAAGGGGAAATGTGATATTGATAATACCTGATATGGTGTATTTGTATTCAAATCGTACTATAGCGTGATTGTATTATTATTTTGTTGAATTTGCTGAATAAAACATAATGATTTACAAAACAATAGAATAGTTAGAGTGAGGTGTGAAAGGGCGTTCTCGCTGAAAAATCTGTAATTCAACGCCATAGACTGTATTTTGGATTGTTAATTTTTGATATGTTCAACACACATGTAATTGTGAAAATAATGTGTTTTTTTTTATCAGTAAGGCCATCGGGTTTTGTTGAAACGTCCTGTTATTTGACTATGTATATTTGATTTACTGGAAATTTACTGAATAAACTGTTTAATTTAATTGAAATTAGGATTATGCTTACTTTTGTTTGTATTACATTTTTCTATTTTTGGATCTATAATCCTTTCAAATATGGCACAGAAGAATTTCTTTGAAAACAAAACAAAACATATTGAATAAATAAGTGACAAGTTATTACGTAAGCAATTTCCGAAAATATTTGTATAAATATCTTACTTTAACGACTTGCTGTTTTTCCGCACATGAACATGTCACGGGTAATAATGATGATAGTGATTATTTTGAGTACAAACCTGAAATCGAGGCTTATTGTGTGGACGGGGAAATGGAAATGTTCAATCACTTTTGGTCTCTACTTAGAGGCTGATATTCTTACTATTTTAGCAAACGAGATCACATGCTGACACACAGGAATGAATAATAAATGAGTAGTTTACTCTTGTGACCGTATCACATTACCGACGGTACTATTGAAACAGAACACTACAGATCATAAATGTGGTGATAGTCATATACGATTAAACACATTATATTCCAGTAAAGTGATTCAGCAATATTGATACCAATATTGATTGATTGATTGATCAATTGATTGATTGATTGATTGATTGATTGATTGATTGATTGATTGATTGATTGATTGATTGATTGCGATTGATTGATTGATTGATTGATTGATTGATTGATATTGATTGATTGACATCACTTTACATATAGTAGTTACATTCTTACAATAGTTACATTTACATTTACTCTGCATCATCTGCCCCCGTTTACCACACCCTAAATATCTACACCCCTCCACGAACTCTCCGTTCCTCACACTCACAAATTCTACACGTACCTCGAGTCAAACTTAATTGGGGCAGCGGCGTCGATCCATGTTGCGGATTGGGGGGGGGGGCAAAAGTGAAAAAGTCCAAAATTTTCGGCGCCAAATTGTATTACAGAATTTTAAATTGACAATTTTGTATGTTTAATAGTATTTTTATGCCATGTTTAATGGTTTTATAGTGCTTTCCAATGCTTTTTAAAACAAATATTTGCATTGCATATTATGAATTTTTCCAGTTGTCAAAATTATCGATATGATTCCCCCTAATATTTTCATTGGTGGGGCGATCACATCCCCTGCCCCTCCCCCTCCCCCCAAGGATCGACGCCTGTTGGGGGGAAGCATTCTTTCTCACACACAGGCACACTCTAATTTCCCTATCTCATTACGTCAAGCAAAATCCGTACAAGTATTTAAATCTAACCTGAAAACTTACCTCTTTAATTCAGTAAGACACCTTTTCATTTTCACAACACACTTATCTGTAAATTGCATTTATGTTTGTGTTTTCATTGCGTTACTTTGTTGTTGTTTCCATATTTTTGTAGTCCCCCCCCCCCTTTTTTTGGCCTAGTAACTATTTAATGCGCCATGAGCATCTTTTATTGATGGAATGTGCGCTATATAAGAATTCACTATTATTATTATTTTTTCTTACTAATTTATAGTATAGTATGATAATCAGGCAGTGATTCTTATCTCATTTACATTTTACATAATCGCTCTGGAGAATAATAAAAGAAATTGTCGGCGCTTGCTTTTTTTCAGTGAGTAATCGTGTAGCAATTGCAAAACAATTAAAGTGCCGTAAAGTGTCCCTATTAAAAGCGGACCGACTTCAGCCATTAATAATGCAATAGACATGATAGAAGCAATACAAGAGGTTCGTGGCAGCGTCAACTGCCACGAAGTGAATGAAGTTGTACATAATATTGCATTACAGTAATGACATTTAGATTAAGTGTAGTTACTCTCCAGATTCTATCGATAATAATACATATAAATTGCTCTTCACTCTGATTTGTTCATCAAATAGTATTAACAGCAGCCAATCACCTCACGGTTAAGGAAAGCATTATCTAAATATTCATGAGAACTTCATTCATACGTTCTTAATAGCAATCAAGACGTCTTTTCAGAAATTCTTGATGATTTTCTTTCGATATGTAACATTGGTGTTTATATGCACTCTGGCTACTTAAAACGTATGTAAGTGCGTTTGCTCGCTCATACTATCCAATATCTCGATATAGGCTACATCAAATTGCATTTCTGCTACAGGCGAAGATTTACTTGTGGTGGTGCACACACACGTTTAAACGAGGAGGCGATATATTTGTGAGCGTGACAAGAGTAAGTTTTGATGTTTATCTCTTTTATTCATACATCGATTCTAAGCAATCATTGCTCAATAGCTTTGCAAACAATCTGTCTCCATAAACATTATTCCAATAACCAAGAAACCGCAAGAGATGTTTAAATAGGCTGTGTAATATACTTCTATATTACCACATGATGAATCTTTCTTGAAAATTGTAATACGAACTTGAATTATTTCTCTATGGAAAAGTAAAACATAGGTCTGCCAAACAATATAGACACATGATGACCTTGTATGCCCTGTAAGTTTGAAAATTTCGGTTAGCGATCTTGGATTGATTAATATTCTTTAGATCTTTATACACAACCCACCCCAATTCAAATCAATTGAAATGACTCTTTCAATTCATGTATGTAACCAATCGGATCAAATGTTACCATGGTAATGAGCTCAAATTAGACATGTACAAGGGCTTGTGACTTTTGACCTGTGACCGTTCATCTCCAAAATCTGATTATTTCATTGATATTTCATAGTTCATACTTAACCCACGTTTCATTCAAATCTTATCAGCTAGTTCATGAGATGGTATACAAGGTGCACCTACCTTTTACCTTTGACCTTTTAACTTTCAAATCAAATCAGTTCATTGTTTATTCACGGTCACAGTTAAATACTTGACCCGCTTTACATCAAACTCTGATCTGCTATTCTTAAGTTATCACGGTAATGAAATCAAATCAGACATGCATGAGACATTGTGACCCTTGACATTTCAACTCTAAAATCAAATCAGGTCGTCGCGTCGGTACCTCATAAATACATACTTGATCCAAGTGACATTATCCATTCAGCCTATCGAGGTAACGAACCCAACTCAAAATTATTTTAGGCCCTGTGACCTTTGACTTTCAACTCTGAAATCCAATCACATCATTATTGCATCATAGTACATATTTGATCCCAGTTTCATCAAAATTCGATCACTGGTTCTTATCACTGGTTTGGGCGGATGGACGGACAAACGGACAACCTGAAGACATAGAGCAGGGGTGTGAGAGTTTAGCTATAAAGCTTTACTGTTAATGATTTTCAGTTTATTTTCAGCTTTTTGTGAATTTCCTCTGTACAAAAGTACAGGAGCTTTTGCAATTTCAGCTTTTTCAGCTCCTTTTATTTGTGGTCACTTGCAACTCTGATAGTGTTTGGTGCGGAGGCATAAAAAAGCAACGCAAATGATACGTATCTATTTTATTCTATCATTTATGGAGAATACATAATTTGAAAATGCATATGAATTTGGATGAATAATAACCTACCATGAAACTGTATTAATAAAAATAACTGGAGTACTATTTCATAATCAATATCGTTTTAGTCGACAAAAACTCACAAACATATGTAATTATTCTGCAATGTCACAATTCACTTTATTGATACGACATAGAGTGCAGCATTTTGCTGTTATATTCCTGCACGTTCTTTTAACACATAGTATCGAAGTCACATGGTAAACCAAACAGCTTGGTCGATTTTGGACGACAACCACTCTACGATGACACCAACAATCTCACCGGATGCACCACCATTGATAGGAAATGAACTTTACCAAAGAATCCTGGTAACTTCTACCTACGTGCTACTAATCATTCTTAGTGTGGCGGGAAACATCATGGTAATGGCTGCCTACCGGGTGGACAAGAAGCTCCAGGAACAAGCCTCAAATCTCATCATTCTAAACTTATCTATCGCTGACTGTTTAGTTGGAGCATCATCATTGTCGATCAACTTGACCATGCTGCTCAACAATGAGAGATGGATTTTCGGGGAGTACTTCTGCAAAGTGTGGATAACAATCGATTACATCTGCGTAGCGATGTCAGTCGCTATGATACTGTGTATCAGCTTGGATCGATATTGGATAGTTACGAAGACGATTAAGTACAAAAGTTTCCAGACACGAGGGCGGGTGAAGGCAATGATAGCTATATCATGGACAGTGCTGATTCTCGGTTATTCGATACTGGTTTTTGGTTGGGAAGCTATAAACGGTATGGGGAATGCCATAGACTATGCAGAAGAGTGTTATGTTGAGTTTGGGCACACACCAGCAGCTATCTTGGTTTTCAGTGCTATCACGGGTTATATCCCATTCTTTGTAATCGCCACTATCAATGTAATCATCTTTCTTAGTTTGAGAAAGCAATCAAAAATGTTTGTGAGATTTAAAATCAAATCAAAAAGAGACAATAACAACCTGAAGCAAGATGCCAACGTGTCGGCTACCAGTATGAATACAGACAGCATGGGTCAGGTGAGCCAAAGCAGTTCATCAGGTGGAAAGATCCCCCAGAAAGAGATCAAAACCGTTTCTTTGATGGTAGCAGGTAGCACAGGTTCTGATGAGAGAAATATCGACAGAAAGAAAGTGGACGAAGCTAGATTTAGGCAGAATGTTCGGGCAGCAGGTCAACTGGCTGTTCTTGTTGTATGTTTTGCTCTTTGTTGGCTACCTTTCGAAATAACAAGCGCTATCGGCGCCTATTGCAATGATACTTGCATTAGCGACCTGGCTTGGGAAATTACTGCCAATCTTCAATGGTTCAATTCCGGACTGAATCCAATTCTGTATGCAGTCACAAACGCCCGTTATCGAAAGAACTTCATGCATTTTCTTCGGCTGAAGTAGTTACAGTATTCAAACGACTCCGATATTTATTACTAAAATATGATTACGACGATTCATTACAATGACACTGTGTAAAGCAACGGAGTTAGGAAATTGGCAATTTCAATTAAATTTAATTAAATGACATGATTGGGAGAAATAAAAAAAAATGCCTCTCGAACCAAACTGCTTGAAAGATATTCAATGGATACACCAGCTGGGGTGTATCTCCTAGCTGGAAGGATTTATCTTGAATTTGTTTAAAAGCATGAGCATACTGGCATTTTGTTTCTCTCGAACCCCGATAGAATTAGATCTGTATGTCTCGAGGCATACTGATGGAAGTAATTTTAGAATGAGTCAACGTTTGACTACAAAATTTTCACATTAGAATTCTTACAGAGTTTTCTTGATTCTAGAAATAGTAATCAACCCCGCAAAGTTGAGGACCACTCTCAATCATGTCATTTACCTTTAAACTATGGTTTGAAAGGTTTTATTGTATAGAAGATGTTTTACCTGACTGATGCAAATTCATTTGTAATGACCAGAACACCTTGAATAAGAACACTAAGGCAAAATTACAGGAGAGAAAGCAAAGGTTCATAATTACGCAGTGTATCGTGTGGAATTAGCATTGCAGCGTGTAATAATATGCCCATGACTAGGAAAATGGAAGCAAAATAATAAATAAAGTTTTACATTCTATGTGTTCTGTTTGGGCATTTAAGTACAATAGTAGTAAATAGGGTAAACATACTAAGAAGTTTGAAAAAAAAATTGTGTCGTATAATACGCGATTGTTACAATGATGAGTTATGTGATATTTGATTTCTATTTACCAAATCAACTCTAGTTTTACACACAAAGAAATAAAGGTGCGTATAAGATGCAACTTTGCGGAAATAGGTGCAGAGCAATTTCTGCCACGGTATTAGAGCAAATCTGCACCTTTCACGGCTGAGCGCTCGCCCTACTCCATCATGTTTGCAAGTTAGCAACTTTTAGGTGCACATTTTGCCTCCAATAGACCACTTTCATAATGTATTCAAATTTATGGATGTTTTCTCTTCCGAATCCTGGTGATGAGCTATTTCTTTCATCTGTTTCTATGAATACAATTTCAATGCTGAAAATGCAACTTGCATACATTATACTATTTTCTATGTCGGACAAGCTCAGACAAGCTTTCAGGTTGCCAAGAACAACCTTTGTTTTAAGGTATGCAAGGAATTTGAATATATTACAAAAACAGCCTACCTTAAAGGATGAAAATAATCCACCTTCGGCTTCAATACAATTATAATCAGTTAAAAATAAACACTTTCACGGCCAGCGTGATGGTCAAGTGGGTAGAGCGTCCGCCTCACGGCGGGAGGTCGCAGGTTCGAGCCCCGGCAGGGTCAAATATGTACGAATTTATAAATATTTGTGAACGTTAATAAATTGTATTATAATGTAAATACTATAAATAACACTCGAATGAACGTAAATCGCGGTTCATACACACAGAGTTTCAAGAAAAACAATACTTTTTTAATTTTCTATGGTGCAATCCTGCACCTTTTCAGGTGCAACTTCGTACCTTTCAGAAAGGTGCAAAGTTTCACCTTTAAAGGTGCTCCCAGTGTGACATTGGTCTGCACCTTCAAAGGTGCAAAGTTGAACCTATTTTTCTTAGTGTGTATGTTAGTTTCAGTCGTGATAAAATGAGATCGATGAATTTACAATTAGTCGTGTTATTTACAGACTCGTATTTCAGTTTTCTGTCGAGCTGACATTCTCATTACATTGATACATGGTCACAAAATTCACGGTAATATGAGCTTTCGTCGGGCGCACTTTAGAGCCACCATAGAAATGAGAACACATCATTTAATATCTGGATTTCTAGCGAGGTTTGCCTCTCACGGTGACAGCGTCTCTTGGTTGGTTAGAAGGAAACGTTCTTACAGTCACCGCGACACTCATCGAGCGTGTAATTGGGATGACTGTTATACATCCGAGGTATTTGTCAATTTTAGGAATTTACACCTGAATATTTTTAGTGTTCCGATAATCGTCCACACCAAGTTGCCAACGTGGACCCTGATCAGTCGAATGATAAACTACAGTCTGTCTCAAAGAAAAGATGTTTCATATGAAAATGTTTTTTTTTTATTATTCGAAAATCATGTACAACCTATTTATGTTGGGTATTGTTATAAAGCTACAAGCCTACACATTCCGAAACTATTTATTTCATTTCATTTGGTTGTGTGAATCCTGAGATATATGGTCAGATTGCGACCAAAATATGCATAACCTCTACCCGTCTTGGTAGAGAGCTGTTGTGACTCCGCAACATACATGACAGAGGTGCGGAGTCCTTGGAGCTAGGGACAGGAATTTCTTGTAAGGTTGGGAGCTCAACACACGTGACCGTGCTTGCATTCAATTTCACACCAGGAGCGGCAACAGGGGAAATTCTTACGGAGGCAAAAACCATTAGGGGCGAAAATACACAAAAAAGACCTAAATGTCATGAAATACATCGCAAAAACCAAGTGGTTTTCTGACAGGGCTCGGCCACGCCATGTGACCACCCCCCCCCCCCCCCACGTGGATCCGCCCCTGTTTCAAACGGCCTGTAAAATCATCGCCTTGTATTGTTTGAACATTTGTCTCGTCTGATTTCGACACTCAACTTTGCAGTTTTGGTCCTCATGAACATCTTTGACCAACCGATGAGGTGAGGATTACGATATGTAATAAGCACTGGTTGGGACTTTTATTTTATTTCATTTATTTATTCGTATTCGTAACTGATGGGATCTTATGTAACAAAAGTTGAACCAGTGTTTATTTGCTATCATGTCGTAGTAAACTGATCAGCAATTCGGATTTGATGAAGTATCCATATCCATATCCACATCCATATCATAATACTTTGCTCTGTAGATTTGACTGATTTGAATCTGTCAGTTACTTTTCTTTCTCTGCATTAAAGGCAGGAATCTCGTTGGCACCCCATCAAGAACGAAACGTCACCCATACCATTAGGCTACATATGAAGGACGTGTATGTGAAATCTGAACATCAGTTGCACTAGCTGTCAGTTATTCTCCGTGTAATGCTCGGTGAACTGAGTCATACCTGCCAACCAGTACGATTTTTCCAGGGCAGTTCTGTCCTTATTTCAGTTACTAGGCAGTGCGTTCAACAACAAAAACGTAGATTATAATAAGAATAGATTATGAATGACCAAAATAAATGAAACCAAATGCCTTGATTACTAAAGTTATATTAATGCAATGCCCTAATTGTAATTTTTTTTTCTCATAAGAAAACTTTTGTTTAGCTGTTTCCAAAAATTGTCTCATTGCACTCTAATTTCATTTTTTTTAATTATGTAAACTTGTTATTGTTTACCCTACCGCCTAATAACTGTAATAAGACCAGAACTGCCTTGGAAAAAATCGTACTGGTTGGCAGGTATGACTCAGTCAGTTCTATATTATTATTTCAGTATTTATGTATATACAGGGTGGCCCAGAAAGAATGCTACAACTGCGATCACTAATTTCTTCAACATCATCTGCAATATGTAATTGTTTTCATGACATACTGCATAATGTAAATGTTTTTGATTTCAGGCGATAGAACATTATGCTTTTCTAACAATATGATACCATGATATTTGATTTAATGAGCATTCGTTTGAGTCCGTGTGTCATTTTTTCCGAGGCAATGTCATTTCAAAATTTGACTAATTCTTATACAGCGGCGGTCATACCGAAAGCACCGAGATATTCTCGCGTACTCAGCGTGCCATACCAGGACAAAAAATCGCGAATGAAAATGGCGGATGGCATCTACGTCGTTTCCTTATCAATGCGAAGGCATTCCAGCCCTTTGTTCGGCATACTTAATATCTATACATCACACCGTAACGTAGCAATATTTCGTGTGTCTGATGATCGACTGAGTTTAAAAAATAGGCAAATTAGCGAATTGCAATTGCCTCAGTAAAAATCAGGCCGAGAATTCAAAACAACTTCAAATCAAATATAACGATCATGGTAAAATTTTGTGAAAAAGAATGCTCTAACCCATGAATAACTCACAATGACTTTTTAATGGACTTCTGAAAATTAACGATTGTATTTGTAGCATTCTTTTGGGCCAGCTGTATAACATTGTATACTATCGTTCTATTCTGTGAAACCCTATCTGCATGCAACTTACTTACAACTTGTTGTTTATGAATGTATAATGGCTACATCACTATTTAGATTGTAAATACATGCAGCATATCGTATATGAAGAACACCTATGTACTGATAAGGGTCTTGAAAGTAACAGAATTTTGGTATCTTTGTTACTTTAATTCATTCAAAAATCAACAGTCAATATTACAATTACACTCATCTAACTTCTAGCTCATATCCTTTGAGTAAGGTTGTTAATGTATTCTCCTCTATACACCTGTGCATTTACACAATGTTAATTATTGGCATGCACAAAGAATGTCTATTACGAAGTTACTCCCATGCTCTCCTCAATAGCTCAAAATGTGCATACACCTATTAAGCGACAACGTAATGTAAAACAACTTGCACTTGAAGAGAAACCTTGTCTATTTCAGTTTTTTAATTTCCAAATGAATTAGAGCAAAAATGGAAACGTAATGCACAACATTGGCTATATGAATGCGTCAATTAAATACATCTACGCCATAACAGCGTGTATCATAATATCGGTGGAGAATGTTTCATTTTTATTGAAATAAAAAAAATATCTGAAAACGAAGTACGGTTCTAACAGCATGTTGTGCCTGATTACTCTTATTAATCAAAGTTTGTCGGCGATGTTGTAGCTCCATGGTTAAGGCTATAGATTTAAAGGCAGTGATATATTTCAAACATCCCCAGCACCAGAAAATATAACCCACGACCTTAAGCTATTGATGAAGGGCTAATATCTTGGAAATCTGGGGGTCAGTGATTGCACTAGAATTGAAAAATGCAAAAGAAAAACAATTAGCCGTTTTAGTGTACGTATCTATGGCAGGAATTGTTATTCTCGCGAAAAAAAAATAAATCTGAGTCTTAACGTCACATATAATTCCCTAAAATAGATTTCTAGTTCTTATATTAGCTATAAGGTTCCAGATGCATTTTCTTCTGAATGCCATTGTAATATTTACAACAAGTTAATTTTTAGGCATGCAAAGAGATCCCCTGCATTTAAGAAACAATATTTGCCAAATTGAGTTTCTTTCCCACATATGACTGTACTGAAACCAAATACATATTAATTAATTCCTCTATGCAAAAAGCTGTCGAAACTGTGTTACATGATACAAATAACTTGCAGCATTTGAAAGGATTATGACCCGAAACCCAGTTTTCGAGTTTCTGAGGATTTGTTCCACCTATAGAAGCATTTGGGAATTTATGACACGGTTGGTTTAAAAATAATCGAGTAAGATTGATTAATATGAATAAGGTGGATAAAAAATTATAATTGTAAAATGAATTGCTGTTCGATATCTTTTTTCTACTATAAACGTGAAGCAGTCAGTTACCAAAATAATGACATGAACAAAACATTGCTTTTCTGTATTTAATATGATAAATAAAATGGCGGTACGTTGCGCATGTTGATAAATCAGCCCTATTCACAATATAGAGCAAGGTTATGCTAATTAACCTCGAATGAATGATAAAATATGAAAGGTGAATTGACTATAGACCGATATGAATTGCATATGAAGTGAAATACAAAAGCTTACATTGCTACATGGTGGTTAAAAATAAACTTGTCAATTTTGTATTAATAACACAAAAATGCACCAGATAATCGCAGTGCAGATGATTTATTGCTGAAGAGTGGACATTTG
>JZLH01S0611344.1:89191-100766 GCA_001188425.1 Eucidaris tribuloides
GGGATCCCAGTAGCTCGCTCGAAACGCCGTATTTCAGATGGTGGATTTAAAATGCTGGTGTACCCAAGTGCAACGTATATGTACTCGTGTTTTAACCTCCTCGTGTTGAATTGAACACTGGTGAACATTGACAGGTAAAGATGCGTAAGTAATATAATCAGTGAACATAACCAAATTTAACTAAAAAAGAAATAAAAATTACTGTAATAATGTTTAGGTTAACCGGTGATATTAAACGTAATCTAACGCGGCAGGTATCGAAAAATACCGATGTAATTTCTTATCTTTAATACATAATAAAAAGTACTGTGGAAATTTTTGCAACGCCAAGTACATCCTTCACGGAATATCTCAATTTAAATCATGTGATTTGGTAACACAGAGATGAGAAGAGCAATAAGAAACCTGTTCGGCTAGAAACCAGTTTGATTTTACCTAAGTGAAATTAAAAATATCTATGTTGGTGACCTGCAAGGAACGCAATAAGGTAATCATAGTTGTGGCTGTTGTGTAAGACGCTGAGACGTGGGTGTTTTTCCTAAAAACTCCCACTTTTTCCTAAGAACAAGCACCTCGCCTTTTCGGGGGAAAAATACCCTTTAGAAGATGATAGTAAGGACCACAGCGATCGCGACTCGATGGATTTGTTTTTTGGTTCGGGGGGGGGGGAGAGGCTGTAAGCATCGATGCTTTGTACCTTTGTTTTTTTGGCAGTCGATGTCTGATTCTTTTGTGGACATTGAGGGTTTTTTTGTTTGGGGGGGGGGGGGGGGAATGTTTTGGATTTATCGCATTAGTTGCAGTCATAGGTACGGCCTTATGGTTACTAACTTATTTTTTTTTTTTTTATAACTATAATATAAGCACAGGCAAGGTAATGGATATTACTAGTTCTTCGTCTGCTATTAGGTGGCAATATCTGTTTGATTTTCTACATACATCGTCCTAGTGGTTGGTAACGGTAAGGACTAAACATCTTCCTACAAATTAGAAATGACGGATAAAAGGAATATCAAATTTACATAAACATCATTTCAGTAGTGATAAGATAAACAGCAATTTGCCGTCAGTAACATTACTTCGCTGGCGAATCTGCGTACCTCCAAACCTACAAACATTCGCCGGTACGTGAAATCAACTCGACGATAATTCGCATTATACGTATGCTTTCTTTTGAAAATGAACGGAAGAGAAACAAGACAACCAATAGCTTTCTTTCGGGGCAGTTGATGATTTTTCAGTTTATTCATTTCAAGGGTTGGGTACTTGATCGAGCTTTGCCATGTAACTTAATGACGTAATGGGGGAGATATATTAGTCAATTGTCGCCGAAAAGAAAATGTATGACCTTTGTCAAATATTTTGATGAGTTATTTTTTAATATGCACTTAATTAAAGTATCCTATTCGCATCAACATCATGTGAAATTATTTTTTTTTTCTTTGTGTCAGAAGAAGACAATAATTACTTTAAATGCATTAAACTAACTTAAACTTGTTGGCTAAAGTATCTTATTCAGCTTCTTTCATTCAACGCATTGAACGTGGTTTCCTCCATATATTACTATTATAATCAATGTTATCAAAAATATCACACCACTTTTTTTTTGATAGGAGAAGGCGGTGCAATATGTTTTTTTTTTACCACACGTTTGCGAAAACGAGTTCATATGTTGCATCAGCTTTCACTACAATATACTGATTTGAAATTTCAAACGCGAAAATTCAAACGTCTAGATTAGGTCAAATAAGGTGGAGGCATATTCTTGCCCCAAAAGAAGCAACGTTCAAACCAGCAAATAAGAATATAGTGCTAACGCGCTTACGGAGTTTCCATATGCGCGGCTCCATGACAGAAAGGGGAAGATCGGATAAAAAAGTGCACAACTTTAAAAACGTCATAGATTCTATCTGCTAACGTACATGATGGATATTTTATTATTATATATTATTATTATTATTATTATTATTATTATTATTATTATTATTGATTATTATTAGTTATTAACTTATTCGATTACAACTTACTATATTGTTATTATTGTTTATATTATCATCATCATTATTATTATCTATCATCATTTATTATTTATTATCATTATTATTATTATTTATTATTATTATAATTATTATTATTGTTATTATTGTTATTATTATTATCATCATCATCATCATCATCATCATCTGTCGTCTGTTCTCATCTTGTCTTATTTCCTTAAAGGGACTGGAATCGTTGCATCTGACCGGGCATGATCAGAAGCAAAACTCAGGCCGTCATCCCTGTTGGCTACCTCCGTTTGCGAGTTACATACTGTATAGACTGTGTATGTGTATTTCGTTCATGTACTCAACGGAACCGGATGGACGACACCAGATAGAAAGACCCGAATAATCAATTCGGCACGTAAATTCGCGTTAGGACTGTCACTCAAGTTTCGCTGCTTCTCATGGCGTCATGAACTACACGATCCGCCAGTGCGCTGCTACGTGCATCGAACTGGTTCGCGAACAACATCAACACTCCACCGTGTTACCTTTTAATAATGTACGATATTTCTATCCCTAGACATATTTTTCTCCTCTAAAGGGCAGTGTCTTAAAAATGTTTGGACAGCGCCGATACAGACATGGCGGTGAAACCGCGGGGGTGGGGCATACAGCCTCCAATTTGGGCTGGGCAGGAATGTCTGTACAACAAAGAAAGATATTATTTTAAGTAAAAAAGTCGTAATTGGCGAGCACTTGACATAACGAATATGTCGTGACCTATTCTTGTACAAGAGTGAAACTTTTCTTCCAAACTCTATCAAATTAATCTTCACATTTACAAAACTGCGTTCTGAGAGTTATCCTCTCTCACCCCTCCCTGATAAATGCAAGCGTGGACAACGTGCTCATGGGATTTCCATTCTACACGTTGTACACCTAGATCTAAGTATCAGTAGTCTGATTTCAGACCTCCCTGCGAAGCAGGGCTATCCGCGGAGCGCATAAACAGGTTTGGTGTTGATTCAGAATAAGATGGTCCGAGCAGTCAGGTCTAAGTATGCTGAAGATCAGGAGCCCGCCATCCCCCTGCCCCAAAAAAGGTAAACGATAAATAATAATAATAATAATAAATAATAATAATAATATAATAATAATAATAATAATAATGGATAATAATGATGAATGAATGATGATGATGATGATGTTGATGATGATAATAATTGATCGATAATGATAATAATGGAACAATAAATAATATTATGCATTCTGCCGGACAAATATACGCGCAATATGGCACACAATATGTATGTTTGTGCATGCATGTGTGATATTAATGTATGTAAGGTAGTATGCAGTATGATAGTATAATATGCAATGTGTATGTTGTATGCGTAAGCGTGTGTGTGCGAGTTGTTCATCTACTTTTGCGAATGCGGGACAATAACATAAAAATTGCGCATTCTTTTTTCGGATGCTACAGTTTTACGCTGCAAAGTAGCCGGAAAGTTGTAATTATGTATATTTCGTAGCATTTATATAACTGAATATATTTTGTATTACATTTAGTAATTTTCTAAGTTGTAGAATTATTTTTTGCTTTTGCCTTTTTTATTTGTACTTAGAAGCGCTATTTTTATATGTTGAAGAGGAACATTTATATAATATATATTATATATATATATATATAATAGTATACGAAATCTAATTGGTGGTTTTTGTTTTTTCTTGTCTGTTCTAGGTTTCAGATGTGTTTTTGTCTCAATAGTGTCTGTCTGTGGTGAGATAAATCTTTTCAGGAAAGCAACTTTATGTCAATGTTAAAAATGCCTAATATTTCGCCAATTTGCAGTTAAAAAACAGCGGGAGCGTTTGGGAACTTTGAATAATCCCAAGAGAAAAAACGGACAAAATATTCTCGCGTGTACAAAGGTAACAAATACTCATTAAACAACACGTAATCAAGAAATAACTTACTATAGTATAACTGTGAACAAAGCGGAATATGTTGCTTTTGATATTCACCGTTACCAGAATTTTCCACTGGGCGCGAACCAACGGTACTGACCCGTGGTGAAAAAAAAACGTGTCTTACTCGACCATTGAAATTAGTTCAGCGGGAAGTAAAAGTCAATCCCTCAAAAACAAGTATCGGGTGAGCGGAGCTAGGCGGAAGAGCCGAGAGGACAAATTGACAAGCTGAATGAAGATACATATATAAAGCATTTGTAGAAAGATGAGAACTCTACATTCCATATGCCGATAAACTACTACTTGTTGTGTGAACTATGGTCCGATATTCGACAATGATAAATTTAAAGACGGGACTTGAGAGCATCAAAATATGCTAACTGATTAGATCTTCACACACCTCCTCAATGGAATATAAATGACATATAGATTATATCTAATTACCGAATTGCCTAATGGAGGTTATGTTTCTCTAAATCATTGAGAAAGAGAAGTGATTACCATTTGATAAGGCAAGTACGTCTCGTACAGCCGCTGATATTATGAGAAGATCTGATCTCGAGGACTTCATAGCGTTTATAAGCATATTTGACCCTCCTCACACTATAGTTAAATGAAATGGAAAACAGTCAACAAAATAATTAAAACCCCCCCTAATTATGTATCAAGATTAAAAATAGCGCAAATATCTAATAATTGATAAACGATGGAAACGTAACGGGTGTATACAAGAGAATTATGTTTGTAGAGAGCTTGTCACCACACGACAATACGCTCACATGTTCGTCGAGCGGTGTGCAACACCGCTAGCGGGTCTGTTATTCAGGTTATATAACAATGAACCCTCTTTCTGATTTGAAAATTAATGTGTCATAAGGCGCGTCATGGATGAAACTAAATTTTGGAAAGGACGGCAATTTCTATACCACAAAATTCCTATATTCGATGAATGTATCTGCAATATTGCCGTCCGCTGTCCTACACGGGTGGATTAATAGCAAGCATAATTCTGATCAAATATGCAATCGCCACAAAAATATATCTTGTTTCTGAAACAGTCTTTCAATGATTAAACTAAACAAAGCCAAATCATTAGTAATTCATCTAATTCGTCAAGAGTAAATATTAAAACAGAAAAACGAGCAATGTTCATGTTGATTACATACAACGACAACTGTACAAAAGCATATGAGCACCCGTAAACATCTGTGCAAGCACGATGTATATATCTGTCTTAAAGACTTGCAGCTAGCATACAATTTAAACTTCCACGCGGTGGAAGTGTTCGGAGTGAGTTGAGAGCGAGAAAATTTTAGACTCAAATGCGTCCCTCTCGAGAAACCGTGTAAATTTCCACCGATAACCCAATACCCAAATGCCAATGGCGTCCTTCCTATTGCCTGTTAACACCTAGGCAACTTACTCCATGTCTCCACAAATGGTTTTCCTCGCTCGAAGTATATTTTGACACAAGCCAATAGGATGAGGAAGGTATGAAACTTGAAACTATCAATAGCTGGAATAAAGCCGAGCAAAACAGACATCGCCAAAATTGAAAAATTAGAATTACGAAACGGCCGTAAAGCCCACAAAGCGCGCCCGAAAATTTGAGAATCTGCTGAAAGTACCACCTTTCATTGAGCAGCCGCACGAATAGAATCCAACGCACACGAAAAAACAGAGTGTAGATAATAAAAAATATAAAATAATAATGGACCCGGTCTAAGTATCTTTGATGAAGCGCGTCAACTCGCCACAACGTGTCCTTTGAATAAAAGGTTAAATTATCCCCCTGAAAAAATTCACTTGTATTTAAAATGAATAATTTTATTAAATGCTTTTAAAAAATAAATGGAATCGTAAGTATGACTCGGATTACCGTCCATATTTCTCACCAGGTTCTTTCATAGGAGCAAAAACGTCAGCCGCTTGTGTAGATTCCCAGCAGTATATTTCATCCGGTCCGAAGATACTAATTGTTTATTCATTTCACTATCTTGGCACAAGTCCCCTGGATAACTGAAATAATAACATTCCAAAAACTGTAGTTCGTGCTATATACCTACAGGTGTGTCCTTATATTCCGCCATTTAATCACAACACAACTATGCCCCCTAAAGCCAGAGTTAGTGAGATACAAGTCTAGCATCTCGAAAAGTAGTACTTTAACTCATAAGATTTCTTAGAAAATGAAAAAAGAGATCTCCAACAAATGCACTGACTTATCTGTCTGATCTTATTTCAAACAGCATGAACAATATACCTCGTGAGACCTCCCATTTCGGCACCGAGATAATAATCATTGTTGCATTCAAATACCTCGTTGCACACCTTTGATAAACAAACATAAGCTAATAATAGATTAGAGAAATTTTCAATACATTTCAATAAAAGAACAAGTAAATTAAACTAGGAGAGACTCAAAAAGACTAGTTCAAATGGTTATTTCTAAAAATCACTTTCTATCGCACACGATTTAGTCCCCCAGATGACTTTAAGTGCGATCAAAGTTGATACTTTAATTCTCCTGAGGAGCGATGTGTCGAGGGCAGGAAGAGTAAGGGGGTCACCGGTAACAGAAAAGGCACCCACAGAAAAGAACTCTTCGTGAAGTAATGAAGAAAACTTACCTTCCCTGTACTCGCTACGTTATATTATTAGAGGCACTCCTATACGAGTGTTATGGGAAAAAGCATTATATTTCAGCAAATCAAGAAAACCTTTCAAATTATTAATCACAATCTGCATAGAAAACGCAAAGTTGCAATTTGAAAACTATTCTATCAACAAGTCTTAAAATACGGCGAGCATATATTGTATATCTTATAAATAAAGAAACTCGCGCATAGTTAGAACGAAGAGAAATCTTGGGGTTACAGACTCAAATTTTACCTAATACCATATTTGCAACCAAACATCATACATGGACAGAGAAAGAATTGTAAGCACGCTAGAGGATCATGATGGTAGGAGAGTGAACCAAAATTTACAGGCAGTTGAGTCTTACACCTCGAATTCTCAGTGGGCGAAGTATAGGAGCAGAGAAGGGGGCGCGAGGGTGGGTAGGGCTAGCAAAGAGTGTGAATACCGCCAAGCCGCCTCCGTGAATTGTGTAATAATCCAAAACTTATTAAAACGTACGGACCAACAGCGTTTGAAGTCTTAATTCGTGAATAATATTTCTGAGCACTCGCTCCTGAGAAAACCAACATTTGAACAAAGTTAAGCAAAAGAAATTTGAGAGACCCTAAATATGGTGTGTAGAGTGATTCGGTAGTGTGCGGAGCTGCTTCGCTACTGTCAGCACCAACGTCGTGCACAAGTGAGTTAGTGCGGGAGGGAACCTGGGGCGCGGTGGAGCATGCACTACCCCGGCTTGTCGGTGCCATCAATGAAGTGTTGGCTGCAGTAGCTAGTTATCATATATTGGTTATTATTATTATCTATCATTATTATGTATTATTATTATTATCTATTATTATTCTTATTAGTAGTTATTATTATTATTCATTATTATTATTAGTATTATGTATATTAATTATTGATTATTATTATATTATTATATTAATATGTTATTATTATTATCAGTTTTTTTTTGGGGGGGGAGCCATACATTTCTTCCGAACGGATTTGTCATCCGAAGAATAAGATTTTACGCTGGCGCCGTCCCTGAATTCAACTTGTGTAAAGTTTGAAATTATTCATATGGTTTTTGTCATTTGAGGCAAAGAGAAATACGCGATTAACATAGTACAACTTAGCGGTTATACACCATTCTACACTTTTCACGTTGTCGAATTTCGTTATTTTTAATAATTCTCACCATAAGGTACATCAGCGCAACGAAGGGGAATCCATATCCGCAGCTCCAGCCGCAGCTCCACAGTTATACAAAAAACAAAAACGATCTTTACTTCAAAAAACAAAAAATCCGGAGGCAATAGTATATATGCGCATCTATTGATGATTGAAAATAACAGATTAATGTTCTCTTTCGTCAATTCATGATATCAGTGAACCCCGCTGTAAATCACTACAAGACTTCTACAGCACCAGTCGTGTACTATGCTAACTATATGAACGACGGAGACAATTGCATTTGTAGACAATAGACCCAGATCGGCCGTCCCATAAACTCTCTGTCAATTGGGTAATCAAGGTATCTAACGAATCAGGAAGTACAGTAAGAATTGAACTCCTGCATTTCACCCACCGCGACTCGATCATAGTGTTCTTACTTCGGGGGTTTGTGAAACTGGCACAGGTTAATGTAACGCTGATGGGCTGACGTAGACCTTTCCAGTACGACAGCTAACAATCTCACCAGTAACGATCTATGGGAGGTTTGAAATTAACCTAACAAACCTCCCTAGATAGTACTGGTGAGATTGTTAGTGTGGTACTGAAAGGCCGTACCCATCAGGTTACATAACCTGCCAGTTAAAACCCCCGAAGTAAGAACACTGATCGAGGTGCGGTGGGTGAAATGCAGGAAGTTCATTCTTACCTGTACTTTCCTGATTCGTCTAGATACCTCGATTACCCCATTGACAGGGGTTTATCACGGCGGTATTGTTACAAATGCATTGTCCGTGTTATATAGTTGCCATTAAAGTATGGTGCCTTTAATAAATCTAGTAGTGTACAGCCCGTTGTCACCTGATATCATGAATAGAAACGAAAGAGAAACAAAATTAAATGATCTGGTTATTTTTTACTATCAATAGATGGCGCTATATACTATTGCCCGGATTTTTTTTTTTTTTTTGAAGTAAAGATCGTTTTGTTTTTGTATAACTGTGGAGCTGGGATAATGCTGATTGTACCTTATGGTGGAAATTAAAAAAACGAAACAGACAAGAATCGAAAGTAACGTGTGTATAATTTCGTAAAGTTTTGTACTATGTAATCCGTCTTGTTCTTTTGCCTGCAACATGAAAAACAATGATAATTTCAACTTTCACAATGAATCAGGGACCGCGCCAGGTAAAATCTATTCTTCGGAAGACAAAATCCGTCGAGACAATGTTGGCTCCCGCCCCCCAAAAAAAAATGTAATAATAATAATAATATATAATAATAATAATAATAAAATAATAATATAAATAAATAATAATAATAATAATGATAATAATAATAATAATAATAATAATAATAATAATAATAATTAATAATAATATATAAATGATAATTAATAATAATCAGAATAATATTAATAGCTCAAACTGCAAGCCCAAAACCCGACCAGCGGGGGGGGGGGCAGAAGCGATGATCACAACTATAGGGACGGGGCGAAATTTTCGACAACAGTCATATCCCCGTCATTTTAATAAGTTTGAAAAATAGGGGACGGCCGTCCCCTACCCCCACCCTGCCCCCCCCCCGTCCCGCTCCTGATTGAAATAATACACACCCTCTTCTCTACTGAATCAAGCCGCAAATCCCTTTCCACTGTAGTTGAGGTAAAATTTGCTGCCAAATTTCCTTCTAATATGCCTCCTTTATTATAAGTCTACATGCAAGACTTTTGAAAATAAATCACTCGTTTTCATGCAGATGGAAATAATGAAAGTTTTCTTGATTTCACTGGCATACAAACAGTGGCGTATAACAACGGAGGACACGGGGGGGGCAGGTGCCCCCCTCCCCCAATCGTCCGGCAAAAAAAGAGAAAAAAAAGAAAAGGAGACAAAAAGAAAAAGAAATCTGGGGCCAGCTGTGATAGAAACTGATGTTAAATTACCTTTGGAACTAGTCTTCTTAGAGTCATCCTGTTAATTATACTTGTTCTTTTATTGCAAACTTATTGAAAACTGCTTAATCTATTATTAGCTATGTTTGTTTACTCAAAGTTGCAGCGAAGTTTGTGCAACAACATGAATATTCAGGCGGTCTCACGTATATTGTGGCAGAGATGCCATTTCCAGTTCAGCATCTTTTTCCATTTCGTAAGACATCTACATGAGGTAAAGTCACTCTTTCCAGAGTGATGTAATCCCACGGGGGGGAGGAGGAGTACTTACGTATAATATTTGGTATACGGGGATGTACCGCTGGGAAGGGTGACTTTTTCAAAAAAAATCCTGGGACATGGGTCCCCTTTTCATCAAAAAAATACTTAGACACGGGTCCCATTTTTACTTTTTTTTGTATTTTCGGCGGGCTTCGCGCGCATACATGAAACACTCGTAAATTTCAAATTTTCGGCGCGCTTCGCGCGCAAACATATCCTATTTTCAAATTTTCGGCGCGTTTTGCGCTCCAACATATGATAGTTTCAAGTTTTGCCCATGCGCGCCAAAAATTTGGGAAACCCTTAGACATGGGTGCCTATTTACGGCAAAAGGACCTTTGGATGTGGGTATGGGTTCGGAGTTCTCAGTGGCACAGAGTACCCCCCCCCCCCGCGGATGTAGTGAGCTGAAATCCAGAGATTTCATCGCTTGCAGAGAAAATGTAATCTTGTAGGCCGTTTCATGAATCTGAATGTGTGTTTTAAATCTTTGACGAGTGTATTTCTAGCATTGATTGCTTTGTTTATTAATCATTGAACTGTTTCAGAACACAGATATATCTTTTGTGGCATGCATATTTTGATCAGCAATTATGCTTGCTATTAATCCACCCGTGTAGGAACAGCGGAGGCAATATTGCAGATACATTCATCCAATATAGGAATTTTGTGTAGAAATTCCTCCTCCAACATTTATCATCCACTGAGCGCCCTTATGACACATTAATTTCAAATCAGAAAGAGGGGTTATGGTTATATAACCTGAATAACAGACCCGTAGCCGGGTGGGGGAGGTGTGAGTACGCACCCCAAAAATCTGAAACGTCCACTTTAACAAAAATACGTATTTTAATCATTATTGGGTTTTTTAATTATTGTTGACTGTTCACTTCATTAAACTATAGTGTGAAGAGAGGGTCAAAATATGCTTATAAAACCGCTAGAACTCGTCAGCTTCAGGGGGCTCCGCCCCCTGACCCTCGATAAATATCATCACCATGTTCTGAAATAACCTGCCATTAGCAATTCATAATACAACAATTATACCACAGGAGGGGCAAAAAGAAGTCTAAAAGTGCAGTGCTTTTTAATTATTGTCGTTTGACCATTTCACAAAACAATAGTGTCATCAGAGAGGTAAATTCAGCTCATCAGCTGCTATAACTCGTCAGCTTCAGGGGCCTCCGCCCCCTGACCCCCGCCCGGAACCCTACAAGGGATTGTAAGGTAGGCCCCTCGACCCTGCCTGTTAGGATGATTAGTCCCATATTCTTGATATACCTACCCCATGGAAAAATTCTGGATAACGGTAAAATAAACACATAATTCCGCTTTGTTCTCACATTATAGTATAAGTTATTTCTTATTACTTTGAAAAAATACACCACCAAAACGCGTTTTTCTTCTTGGATTTTCAAAGTTTCCCAAACCGCTCGCTCGCTACGCTCGCTCGCGGGAATGTTTTTTTTTTTTAACTGAATATGGAAATAGCGTTTTTATTACAAAGTGCCTGAAAGGTTTTTTTACACTTTAACAAAACAATTGCAAAAAAACCCTTAAGATTTCAGTACCACTATACCGTGCACTTAGCGTACGCAGCTTTTTA
>JZLH01S0611344.1:109916-121948 GCA_001188425.1 Eucidaris tribuloides
TTCTGGTTGGAAAATACACAAAATGTCATGGCACTTCAAATATTTTAGTCGGATTAACTTTAAACACACTGAAAAAACTTTTAGTTATTTGGGATATACACCAACTGATCAAAGGTCATTTCACTTCAAATGATTTTAGTTAGAGTGACTTTAAGCACACTGAAGTGAATGGGAAAGACACTAATGGTCATTGCACCTCAAAGAAGTTTTAGTCGAAGTAACTTTAAACACACTGAAGTTAGCCATAAGCTGGGAGATACACCAAAGGCCGTTCAACCTAACAAGTGTTAAGAGTGTACAGAAGGGGTGCTCTTTCCAAGATTACACTGTGAGATTTCTGAAATGATTGATTTTTCCAAGGTCCTGACATAGGAATTCTCGAGGGAGGCAAAATAATTTGGAAAGCTAAAAAACGTTATGTCCCAAAGGCAGTATCATTTGTCTTCATCGGTACCATCACATGTGTTCTGGTGCAGAGCAATGGTAAAGAGAGTAATTGGTGGGTTCACCTGGAACCTACCATGTCTTGTGCAATTGTTACCTATCCTTGAGATACATAGTGACACATAGGGCCTCCACCGAGCGTCTCCATTCTCAGATTCTGACCTATCAGCTGCCGCTATTCTGTCTCCTGCCCATGACCTCCATCCATCCAGGTTTCTTTCCTTTTCTGCAGTTCGTCTCCAAGTTGTTTTGGGTCTACTACTTTTCCTTTTCCCTTCTAGTGTCTATGTCAATGCCTTGGCACAGATGCTTGCAGGTTCCTACCTTAATGTGTGCCAAATACATGTCCATCGTCTCTTCATTATTGTAGTGCTCAATTTCTCCATTTTGGTCCTGGTTAGCAGGTCTTCATTACCAACATGGTCTTGCCATTTTATCTTCATTATGCTCCTTATACATTGTCTGAAAAGTATTGTTTTCTTTCATCACATTTTGTCATCTTTGTTTTAGATCCATATAACAACACTGACAACACCAATGATTTGTATAACTTGAGTTTTGTTGCTCTCTTAATTTTGTTGCTGTTCCATATTTTAATGAGCTGCCTGTATGCATTTCTTCTCTTTGATGTTATGTTTTCCAAGTCTCCCATTCCTCCTCCCGATTTCGTTAAGATTTCACCCAGGTACACAAATTCGTCGACATCTTCAACAACTTCTCCATCGATATAAGTTCCGTCAACAATGCTTGAATTAATTCTTGTCTTTTGTCTTCTGGGAATTCACTCTAAGACTGTGAAGCAATTTAATGGAGCAAAATTCTTTAAAATGTTACCCGTAAAGTAGATAGAAATAACTACAACAAAGAAATATACGAGCCATGTTGTAATAACCTCTGCAGTCGGCACCCCATCATAATCATCTTTGAATGGGTTTCTTCATAAGTGAATGTTAAGGCATTCAGCAAAGAAGAGAGGATAGAGAGAGAGATATGGGTGCACGTCACCACTACACTACCCCGCAGAGCATTAGGAGTTCGCACTGTCAGAGCAAGAAAAATAAAAAATTTTGTCCCCCAATTTTTCTGCTTTCAACGCCCGATTTACTCAACTTTAGTTCCACCTCCCTAAGATGTGCACCTCCCCATGTCACTTTAGTTCCACCTCCCCAAGATGTGCACCTCTCCGCGCCCAAACCAGCCTACGCCCCTGCAAAAATAATTTGGTGTAAGGAGACAAAGTGTTAATGTAAACCTGTGTATTCCCCAAGGTTGTTTTAGCACGTAATGTGGTTTACTGTTGTGTTTGTCTTGTGTAGAATCTTTGGATTTTACCACTCATGAGCGAACATGGAATATGGAAGTCTCTTTTAATCATATCGTCCGGCATCTGGAAAGCAGAAGCAGCAATGAGGTATCTAGATTCTTCATACATATGTTTTTAATGACCAGTAAATGACATAATATCTTTACCGTATAAATGATACAACGCCATTGTTACGGGAGTCCCGGAAACGTTATGAACATGATCAAACAATATACACACATTAGAGATTCATTTTTTATTTAATTTTGAATTTGATTAATTCATTTACATTTAGTGCAACGTATAGTAAAACTTATGAGCATCATGCAATAGTTACATGCATACACATAACAGAACAAATGATGTACTAGGCATCGTAAACGTTGACATTTCAACTCCAAAATCGAATCAGTTCGTTGTTGCATCATAGTACACACTTGACCCAAGTATCACTAAAATCCGAGAAGCCGTCGAAGCTTTTTTGCGGTAATGAGCCCAAAATCAGACATGTACAAGGCCGTGTGGAAATTACCCTGTGACTTTTCAATTCCCAAATCTTATCAATTCATTGTTCCCTTATGGTACATGCTTCATCCAAATTTCATTAAAATCTGACTAGCCGTTCGTAAGTTATCGTGGTAACGACATTACAGTATAACGGACCCACACACGCATGCACGGACGGACGGACGGACAACCCGAAAACATAAATGCCTCCGGCTCATTTGGTGCGGGGCATAAAGTTTAAGTTTCTTCTACTCGTTACTCTGGTATGTTACGGCTTAGTTTATATGACTTGTATAAGAAGCTAGATCAATTAATTTAATAACAAAGCCAAGAATAAGATTCATTATTAAATGCACATTCTTGTGAAAAATAGCTCTGCTATGATAACAGATTTTAGCAGATTACCTCAAAAGTTTAAAAAGGAAGAAAATAAAATACAAAAAGCACTTCGACTGCACCCCGTCAATGGGTATGCCCTAGCAATCCTCGCACCCCCACCCAATTGTATTTACATTGAAAACCTCATGCATGCGTGTATACCCATCTGATCAGAAATTAAGTTATCAAGGTAATGAGACCAAATCAGACATGTATTACCCCGTCGTGACCTTTGATCTTTGACCTATGACCTTTCAACTACGAAATCTAATCACTTCATTGGCGCATACTACATAGCCATCTAAAGTTACATTGGAATCCTATAAGCCGTTCTCGGCTTATGAGGGGAGGCGTCATAGCTTAGTGGATAAGACTTCGGCCTCCCGACCTAGAGGTTCGAGACCACGCCGCGGCGTGGCGGTTGTGTCCTTGGGTAAGGAACTTTATCTCCATTATCCCGTCCCTCGGGTAGGACGTAAAAGCCGGAGGTCCCGTGTTGAGACAGCAATACCTCAGCTCGTAAGAGAACCCACTCACTTCATCGAAAAGAAAAGGATGAAAACCTGGTGTTGTGGTCACATATCCATATGCAAACTATACGGGTCTGGACGCCTGCGGGTAAGAGTGAGTAAGTTCGCTTTACTGGTCCCTGTCATCCGAAATGATGACAAATTAAGTAATAGAGTGGCGACCGGTAGTATCATCACGTTCCAAACGCGTTCACTGAAACGCGTTTCATGAAACGATGTTCAAACGCGATGAAACGCAAAGCCAGCGTAGTAAATGCGTGCCTTGCGTTTATTGAAACGAATCGCGTTTCTGGAATCGCGCTTGCACGTGTTCAGAACCTGACGATATATACTTTTGGTCGCCACTGTAATAATAAACCAAAATAAGACAAATGAGGCCTCGTGACGTGTGACTTTTGACCTTTCAACTCCAAAATCTAGTCAGTTCATTGTTGCATCATACTTCATACGTTACTCAAGTTACATGGAAATCCTATCAGTCGTTCTTGAGCTATTGTGGTAACACGCCAAAATAAGATTTATATGATGCCTCGTGACCTGTAACACCTGACCTTTCAACTCAAAAATCTAAATTGTTCATTGGTGCCTCATACTCCTTACTTGACCCAAATTCATCGAAATCTGATTAGCTTAGCTGTTCTTGAGTATCCGTAACTAGCCAAAATTAAACATGTACAAGACCTCGTAGGCTTTGACCTTTCAAAATCAGTTCATCTTTTCACCATACCATAGTTTCATTGAAATCTGATCTCTGTTGTTGTTGTTGTTTGGTTTTTTTTTTTTTTTTTGGGGGGGGGGTGTTTTTTATGCCTCCACAGCGAAGTTGCCGGAGGCATCATGTTTCGGGTTGTCCGTCCGTTACCGGTTCTCCTTACCGCGATAACGTAAGAACCGCTGATCGGATTTTGATGTAACTAGGACCAAGTATGTAGTATGAGGCAACAATGAACTGATTAGATTTTGGAGCTGAAAGGTCAAAGGTCAAAGGTCACAGGGCTTAAAAAATCTCTGATTTTGTATTTGTACCCCGATAACTTAAGAACGACTGGTCGGATTATAATGTAACTTGGGTGAAGTATGTATTTAAGGACAAATGAACTGATGAGATTTCTGAGTTGAAATGTCAAAGGGCGAAGGTCATGAGGCCTAATACATGTCTGATTTGGGGTCAAATTGAGAACAGATGATGGGATTTTGATGTAACGTGGGTGAAGTATGTATTATAAGGCAACAATGAACTGATTAGATTTTAGATTTGAAAGGTCAAAGGTCACGAGGCCCCATACCTGTTGTCTTTTACGCGATAAATGAAGAATGGCTTATCGGATTTTGATGAAACTTGGGTAGAGTATGTATCGTAAGGCAACAATGGACTTATGCGATTTTGGACGTGACATGTGAAAGGTCAAAGGTCACAGGGCCTAAAACATGTCTGATTTTTCCTTTTTACCGCAATAACTTAGGAACAACTGGTCAGATTTTAATATAACTTGGGTGAAGTATATATTGTAAGGCACTGATGGACTGATTAGATTTCGGAGTTGAAAGGTCAAAGGTCATGATGCCCAGTAAATGTCTGATTTGGGATCGTTACCACCATGAATTGAGAACAGCTGGTGGAATTTTGATGTAACTTGGGTGAAGTATATAAGGCAATAATGAACTGATTAGATTTTAGGAGTTGAAAAGTCAAAGGTCATGAGGCAGCATACCTGTTGTCTTTTACGTGATATCTTCAGAATGCCTTATCAGATTTTGATGAAACTTGGATAGAGTATGTATTGTAAGGCACCAATGAACTGATGAGATTTTTTTTGGTGATAGGTGAAAGGTGAAATGTCACAGGGCTAATTCCTACATCTCTGATTTGGGCTTGCTACCATAATAAATCAAGAGCGGTTTATCAGATATCAATGCAACTTGGTTAAAGTATTTAGTATAAAGCACAGATTAAATGATTTTATTGCGGAGTTGAAAGGTAAAAGGTCATGGGGCCTCATACTGTCTGATTTGGGCACAGTGCCATTATAACTCGAGAATCGCTCGTCGGATTTTAATGTGACTTGAGTCAGAATTGCAGTATGAGGCCCCGATGAAGTGATATTTCGGAGTTAAAGGTCATAGGTCAAAGGTCATAAGGGCTTATTCAAACTTCATTTGGTCTCATTACCAAGGTAACTTACAAATTTGTGATCACATGGGACACATGCATGCATAACACTTTTCAATCCAATTGGGTGGCAGTGCTGACTGCGGAGGCATACCCATCGACTACGCGCAGTCGAACTGTTGCTTTCCTAATTACTGATTTGTTGCTGCTTTCCTAACTATTGTTTTTAGTTATCGCGGTAACGAGAACCGGTAACGGACGGACGGACATACATCAACCTGAAAACATGATACATCCGGCACCTTCTGTGAAGAGTCAGCCGATACATTGCTGGTATCTTTCTTGTCGATCAGTGGGTAATTCTGATCAGGTATGGAGTAATACATACGCGACTCGATTCCAGATTTTTACTTGTAGTTAGTAGGCACAATTGTTTATATTCAGCTGTATTCGGGACGATTTGTCAAATACGATTGCGTGACGAAGTCTAGAAATTGGACTTTGTTCGACTTAGTACAGGTTACACCCTGCCCTGGATAGCAAGAGGACAACACAAGACTAACACTAAAATAAAATAGTTTTATTGTCCCCGTATCGTGCAACGAGTTTTAATAAACGCTTCATGGAGTTTAAAGAGCCTTTTTCGCGTGTGGATAATTTATCAAGCAAAAATCATGCAAAGTTGTTGTTCACTTGCTTAAAATGCATGGGCATGCAAAAAGAGTTATGATCTTTCGTATTTTTTTTATCGAATCCTACAGTTAATGGTAAATGTTATCAATCAGATACGTGTAAAGACATGTTATTGAAAGCACATGCGCTGAAATGCAGCTTACAATAACACAAAAAACGTGTGGAAAGCATGGGCTAACTTTGGCTATCTTGGTGACTCATTATCGTTAGCGTTGTAAATTAAATATTGGCGTTTCTCTCCACATCGTATACAATTTAGAAATAAGTTATTATCTCTCGTGGCGCGGGAGTTTTTCAGATGCGATTTCAATAATTAGGAAACGACAGTTCAATGAATCAAATGTACGTCCTGAATTTTAGCAGATTAGTACTTATTTTCCCCTCTTTTCATCAACATTTCGCTTACTTTTAGGTGAAAGGATTTTCTGGCATTTTTCCAGATTGAGTACATCCATCCGGCGAATCTACACAAAAGAACCAGACTCACACGAAGTTGGAGCTATATTTGGGACAAGGCCGACAAGTATAGAAAGCTAAGCGAAGTCGCTTGATGTGGACTGACACTGTCTATCAACAAAGATTAACCAAATCGACAAAAGTAACGCTCCTGGGGCCCGAAACGTGTTATCGCTTTTCGAAAGAAACAGTCCTAGTAGATCCAGGTATGCGTTTCAGCTCGAATGGCTGACCGTCGGAATTAGCGGCAAAGCCGCGTGTCAAACCCATCGATACAGCTATCGTAGCAAAGGTAACAACAGGGTTCATGTTCTACAACAATAACATGAGGGTACGTGGGGCCCCTCAGTATGGGTATAACCAGTACAATCATTGGCTGAACACGGGTGCGAGTTTGAGGAGGCAGCTCTCCTCATAGCTGACCTGAGATTCAAGCTCAACTGACCGCGTGACAGATTGACAACACACTGGGAACCATGGAGGCGTTTTATATCGACGATTACCCGAGTAGCAGCGGAAAGCACGCGGCGAAATCTCGGTCAGCGATGCCTAGCTTGGCCCAGTGTACGGTGGTAGTCGTCGGTCTTGTTGCGACGGTTGCCGTTGTTTACATTTTGTTTAACCAAAGGTCTTCGGTGACTGGTTTTACGCGCGGAGCTCCAAGACTTGAGGCAACGTGTGCACTATCTGGAGGTGAGGTGCACCACGCAAACAAACGCGGAAGATCTCCCTGAGGCGTTGGGTAAGGAGGAGGAGGAGCCTGAGTCGGAGGAGGTGATGGCGACGGCGAAGGAGGAGGAGGAAGAGAAGGATGTAACTAGTTTGATGACAGGCACTGGCAAAGATGCAGAGGATTCCGATGTCTCGTTTCTCAATCAGTTAGCGTTGTTTTTTGACGAAGATGAGGAAAGAGCTAAAGGCGATATTGGCAGCCTCGACTATGATGGTGTGAAATATCAGGTACAGCATTAAAGATATAGATTTTAATTTATTCCCTGGTAGTGAATTTATATCTGACACCTGTTTTATTTTGTGATGAATATCATCCTACGTATGTAAAGAATCGAAACAAAGGAATTGGAAATTACAGAAGATAAGAGACAGTTATGAATAGAATTAAGAAATATTACTCCGAAAGTAAACATTGAACCCGCCACCAAAGATTCACTGCACGGCTGAACAACAACAACAACGACCCAACATATCTTTCATGTCCTTTGTATACTGTACAATAGGGGCCTACGTGGTATTACCATTTGGAAAACTAAATAATCGGCTATATTCTGCTACAAAGTCTGACCAATTCATCACGTAGGATATACTTAACAATAGTTTCGGGTTAAGAGGTGTAGTGAAACTTAGTGATTCGAAAATTGCCGTAAGTTGCTTTTTTGTTTTAGTGGTGAAGGGTATCACTGGTGAGAGGGTTGTTAGTAAGATTTTGATTAACACCACTTCTTTCCTACAGAATAATCCACGAAATTTTTAGATATTATACTGACTGACTAGAAAGAGATTCGTTTGTCATCTTAAAACTGCTAACATTATTTTTTTATATTAGCTGATTAACTTTGAACAGCAAATGAAGAATGTAGAATAAGAAGTACTTAAGTCCAATTTTGACGAAATTGAGTTAGTGATTGTTTTGAAGTCGTTACATGCCAGGAAATTTTTTGACAAAATTTTGGTCAATTTCATCCTTCCCTAGTAGGGGTCAGGGGAGGGGTCAACTGGGGTCAAATTTTTAACCTGGTCTAATTTCTTCAAAATGTATCTCAACTTACTCGACTAGTTACAAGGATTAAGACAATATATAATTTATCATGTATTTTGTGCATTATTGATGAGATATGGAGTCACTTCCGGTCAAAGGTCAAATGAGGTCAAATTTAAAACAACGTTCAAATTTGACAAATTGCATATCAAATTGTCTTCTTACGAAGGACATTCCAAAAATATATACAATTAAGTGTTTTTGACATTCAATTATTCGAGAAATGCATTTGTTTTCCCGAGACCCTTGTATTTTGTAGAAAAAGAACTTAAGTCCACAATATTGATTATTATTTCTTTTTGATTATTGATTATTGGAAATCGACAAGTGTAACAATGTTTGTTTTTGCCCTACATTCATCTTTTATTGTGTCAATTAACTTCACCAAGTGTGGATGTACAACTCATACAATTGTGATCTGTAGACATATTTGAAAACTTCGAGCCTTTGTTTCTCAAAAGTAGTATTATGTGACTTCAGTACTTCTTATTCTACAGTCATCAAATGTAAGTCAAATAAGTTGACCTTTCATAAATATCAATTTCAAACTGGGGCCTAAAATAGGTACCAATACTGTTCATAGAAGACGTCATTTTTCTTTGAAAATGTCCGTCAACACAAATCCCTAATGAAAACCAAATTTTCCACATTCTCTTAGAGGGCTGGCAGATTTCAAGCCAATAAAAAAAGAAATACATTACAAATTGCTCATGTGACAAAAATGAAAAAAAAAAGTTCAGTTATGGGGATTTTAAAAACGAAAGCTGTAATTGTTTCAAGTTATAGATGGATTAAACTCTGTCAATTCAATCCCCTCCTCCTCCTGTTGACTTAAATGGGACATTGTTTAGACTGATTTTTGGCAGAAAATCGAAACAATCGATTTCAGTAATAAATAAATCCAACTTGCTAAAGATCTGGTTAACAACGGACAAAAATACAAAATGTAATAGGATGGTAGCTTTGCGTGATAGTATATAGGACTGTGAAAGAGTCGCCCACAAATTAGAAGCATTATGAGAGTCCCAAACTGTGCAACAATGGCGATTCTCTTCGAGATTGTTGACACTTTATCACATATTTCTTTGTTTTGAATATGATTTAAAACTGTAGGTGTGCATATTATATTTGATCATTTTGTCGTACACATTTACAATTGCTTTGATCATGCTTTACAAATTGGAAAGGTTATGGCCATGTTTTTGTATAATAATGGGAAAATAATACATACAAGCCGTATTGAGTGAAGTTTCTATTTTACAATAGTGACCGGACAAACTGGTATGGCGATCAAAGTAATACACTCCTGTTCATAATTATGGAATGTTTTGTTGATACTTAAGTTATTTCTCATATATCGTCCAAAATTTTCAAGACAAGTGTTTATTTCACAAAAACGCAGTATGTGAAGCAATTTTTGGATTTCATGAGACGACTCAAGTAAAAACTACAGTCCGTTTGAGCGCAAAAACAATTATATATTTTTTTTTCTAATCCACAAAAAAATCATGAAAAGTATTATATTAAAGTAATTAAAAAAACACACAAAACTGATGAATTTTGATCTAATGTCATTTATCACTAAATAAACATCAGAATAGTGTTTGTTACAAGTCTAATAACGCGCGTAACCACCACGTGACTCAACAACAACAACACCGCCATTTATAAACACAAATTTTAGTGTCAAGTTACAAAATGCTCAAAATTCCTAAAATACTTACACTATAATTGTTTAACTTTGGAATATTAAATTCCCAGAACGTACCGTTCACGGAAAAAAAATGGCCAAGCTTTTAAAATGTTTTTTAAGTATTACCATAATAAATATGAGCACTAGAATAAAACGTGAAATCTCCCGTTCATGAGCGTGCTGGTCATTGGGCCATTCACACTTATCCAATGTAAAATCGTAGGGAGGGCAAAAACTTTACGGGGAGGAGGGACGTGAAAATAAATGAATAAAAATTTAAACTTCATGAATGACACTGCGGAAAACCCCTGATTTTCTGTAATTTTGAATTGGGCCGAAGGATATCCGATGACTTTGATCCCATCCTAAAATAAAATTAGCTCGACGCCCACCTCATATGCTTTTCCTTACAATGTACATGTTGAAGTTAGATGGTGAACAGTCACAACCACTACAATCATGACATTTAATGTCCACATTAATGACTTTATTCATGTTTGTCCATTATAGGCCTACTTATACATGTACTTTTACTAATAAATTTCCTGATTTTTCTGCTTCTATTCAACGCAACTTGCTACCAACCCGACATTCCCCTTTACCATTAAAGTGTCGTGACATCGTTGGTAGTGCAAAACGAACTACCTAATTAACTAACTAACTAACTAACTAACTAACTAACTAACTAACTAACTAACTACACACTCTCTTCCGGAATTTTAAACCATAGCAACCTGGTACCATTGGAAATGCAAAGGATCTGACGGATTGAAAATAGTTTATACTTCGAATGAACGCAACTGTTGGTGTATTAGAATAATTAAATCTCATCAATCTTGACCTTTTGAACTTATAAATATTATTAGAAAAATGTATAATTTCGTTTCGATCGGATTTCAGACTCCTAATGACGATATCGACGAGGACGCCCCCGGTTTCTATGGCAACGAAGTCCCAACTTCTATGTCACAACACCCCACTGACGACACGAGAGAGGACTATCCTGATTGGTTGGTTAAACAAAGAACAAAGCGATCGTCCAATAGCAGTGAGTCTCGTAATCGAAATCGAAATCGTAAAGGCAGCAGACCCAACCGTGAAAAGGGTGGAGGTAACTAACCTAACGGTGGTTTGGCATGCTAATACAACTACATGTATATCGTAATAAATATGTGTCTGTTTGTGTGCGCGCGCGCGCGCGCGTGTGTGTGTGTGTGTGTGTGTGTGTAATCGCCTTCAACCGGGGACGTAAGTATGACACTCCACTATCAGATTGGGGACGTTAGGAAAACGGGGACGGTCCCCACCCCTCAAATGGCCAGAAATCAAAAGTAGATGGTGCTAAAGCGCCTTAGAAAATGGCCCAAAATTTGTGTGCACCCCCAACGTCCCCAGTTACTGGTGAAATATCATACACATACACAAACGTCCCCGATTGCATGTTGTCCACGGGAGTATGTGTCCTCGATTTTAGCTATATTGTTTAAAAGCTGTTTAAATAACCCAGATCACAAGAAGAAATCAAAGACTTATATAATTCACTTATTAAATAACAAGTAAAGGTATTTTTTTCGGTGACAGGTATATACCGCGGCACGTACTTACATGCGGAAATTGGTAATATTATGACAGGAAAATGGAATACTGGTTTCCGGTATCATATGAACACTTTAACCTAACCAATACTGCTAAAATTGCGCCACACGCGTATCTTCCTTCATATCACCGACTAAGAAATGAAAGATATATACCATTTTGCACAAAAAACCTAAATAAGTAAATGAAAAAAAAAACTGTCAAGATAGTTGAAAAAAGTTGAAATAAATGGTCGTCTTGTTAAACTAAGTTCAAAATTGTTATCAAATGCATTGAATTCTTTGTATCATATTAAGAAACTGTATCACATCAGCGATAGGAATGTATAGCGTTTATACAATTTGTAATTGAGAAAAATACCACTTGGTATATTTTCATTTCATTTAATTTCATTAATTTATTTTAACACTCTTCATAAAAATACAATACAACAGAAAATATAAAACAATACATGATCATAAAAACAAGAGTGTAGGGGGTAAGGCAGAAAAGAGGAAAAATTCTTTATATGAAAGCCACCCCAACAATGAACATTACAAATATAAACA
>JZLH01S0611348.1:10129-20478 GCA_001188425.1 Eucidaris tribuloides
CTGCCAGCCGGGAACATATGACAGGGCCCTTCTGCCAGACAACCGACAAATTAAAAATTAAATCAAGGACTGCCACCAATTCTGATATCTCTCTTTATCTATCTTTTTTTTAAATAATCACACCTAATCCTACTACGATATTATGGAAGCTCTAGATTCACTTACACTACAATTAATTCTCTGAAACCCATCATTCCTAAATGCCACTTATATAACACACAATCATTTGTCAATGGGACTGTGTGAATTAATAGGACGACTTACCCTAATTTCTCTAAGTAAGGAATGACTCCACTCTCTCTGAGGTAGTACGTGACGACACCGCTGCCTGGACTCAGGCTGGTCTTGATGTATGGCTTGACGGTTAGCCCGGCCTCAATGGCATTCTTGGCAAGTAGACCTGAAAGCCACATAAAATACCAAAACGTATAATAATGTGTATCCATGTGGAATATCTATTGGTGTGATTACACAACTTAATGATTTCTGGTCCTGTTTAAACCTCTAAGTACCATTTACATAAGTCTTTTGGCAGATTTAGCATGAGGGCAATTCCGCGAAAAATGTTACCCGAGCTCAAAATCACAAAATCTGTAATAATTCCGAAAATATATGTGCTACAGTTATAAATTTAGTATCACACAATAGAACTCATTGAACTCTTTAATTTGAGTGGTATTTGAATACATTTGAAGTATATTTAGGCATACTTTTCTTCAAAAAAACCCATTTTCTTGCAAAATTTTCTTATCTTTTTTGAAAAATGCACAATCTTTGAGTCTCATTATTTCACATTCAACAGCACTTCAGAATTAATTTATAGTAGTTTATAGTTAAGAAAGGACCAAAAAATGACTACTATTAGCTTTACATTAGTTATCAAATGCTTTTAAGTATAAAGATAAGGACCTAAAAAAGTGGTCCGAGGTGTAATGTCCGTAACGTTAAAAATGTAATGTCCGTAACGCAACATTTATGGTCCTGTATGGGATATAATGAATCTGTTGTTTCTAATTATCATCCTACAACTTAAACAGGTCCTCAGCACCCATTTCAGGAGAAAATTGGCTTCACTTCATGCTTAGGCTCACGAAATTGTTGACAAATGTATTGGCAGGTGAAAAGTCATGTCCAAAAATGTAATGTCCGTAACGGCAAGCATTATGTGTGATAACTACCAAACTATAAATAGAAACTAATTTAAATTTAAACTGTTAACACTTCAGGGTGACCCGGGTAAGATTACCACGAAAAGGTTCAGAATGATAATGATGGTTTCTAGAAATAAGCCCCCAAAGTTACAAAAAAATGTCTGAATGTAATGTCCGTAATGCTGGAACTGCCCATGAGACACTTCACATGTGATTTTGAAGGGGTTAAAGATTGGGTTCAGGATTTGCATGCCAAAAATGGCAAAATAAATGATATCATCTAAAATCATTCTATGTGAAGATTAGTATAAACACCTCTCATAGAACCTTGGGACAGAATAGGTAGTTTTGGTGAAAATCTGGACGATTAAACTTCAAAATTTGCAAAGTGACGGCCCGTGATTTTACAATTCCATTAGTTTCAAATGTGTCCCACTGGCCACTAGCCAAAGGTCATGCAGAGTTCATACAGCTTGACCATATTAGCATACATAGTCAGCCACGTACCACAGCGCTCAGCTGGTCATGCGAATGTACACATAACCGTGTTCTGCAATTTTAGCAAAATTAAACTCACGCAAAGAACAATATTCCAGTAGCATATAGTTATTAGTTTTCTTCATAGAAAAACAAGTTCATGACATATGGGTCTCAAACTTTCAACACACTATTTGTAAGTACTTAACTACCATTTGGTAATGATAATGAAGGAAAGTGATTGTCTTGCAAATCCTGAACCTACTGTTTACAATGTTGTTTGTATGTACCTGCTCCCAGCATGACAGACGGATTACTGGTGTTGGTGCAGCTGGTGATGGCTGCGATGACGACAGACCCGTGATTCAAGGTGTACTCCTGGCCCTCGAAGAGGAACGGTACCGTGGTCGACTGCTTGTCGGCGGGGATGTCGAAGCCCTTGAAGCCCACCTTGTTGTTGAGACACTGGTGGAAGTCCTGCTTCATGTCGCTGACGAGCACCTTGTCATGGGGGCGCTTCGGCCCGCTCACGCACGAGTTGACGGTGCCGAGGTCTAATTCCACAATCTGCACATAATTAAGGAGTATATAGCGGGAGTCAACATAAATGATAACCAGATTTAAAGACACAATTTAACATTGTGGAAGCCCCATTTCAAACATTGTCAGACTTTGATATCTTACTTATATGATAGTTTTTAAATGGACTGGTAAATATCATAGAACACAAAACTTATGACAGTTATGCTGTCATAAGCAAAATATGAACAGATAAGCATAGGTACATGAATTATGTCCTGGAGAAAAAACTTCTACAACACATCAGTCTATGGGACCATATCAGAGATAGTAGTAGAATGCAGTATAATGTGCCTCAGAATTTTGTTTACAGGAAACATTGTTAAATGATGCCTTTAAAGGTTAGTGACATGATTGGGAACACTTGAAAATGCCTCAAGAACCAAATGAGTTGAAATATACACCAACTATACACTAGCAGGAGTGGATCTCCCACCTGGGAGGATTTGTCTCTAATTTGTTTACTTAAGGAGAATCAAGCATAAACATAGGAGTATCTTATTTTTTTCCGGGGACGACAAAAATAAGCCCCATAGAGAGCCACACAGCAGGTTTCCGTGCTACAAGTGATGTTGACATTGTTTATTTTAGAATGAGTCAACGTTTGACTACAAGATTTTCACAGGAGAATCCTTGCATGGTTTACTTGATTCTAGAGTAGTTTCAGCCCAAGTTGAGGACTACCCCCAATCATGTCATTTACCTTTAAGCCCATATTTCTCAAAATTGAAAACAAGAAACAAAATCTTAAAAGTGATCTGGATACTTTCATGTGGTATACTGGTCATTCATATTCAGTCAAGGGTGACTGCTCAGCAATCAAATTTGTTCATGTAACACAAGTCAAAATTATTTTTGACCAAGTTTTGGTAGTTTGTGCAGCATGATGATATTGGCCAAAACATTCATATCAAACCAACAATGAAATTTGTTCTTAATTCATATAATCAAATATTAAGGTGCTTTAAAACTTTCACGACCGACATGATCTGTGACATGAAGTTGGTTGGCATTACAATCTCTGATTAGTATTTGTTCCTGCCTGGGGATTATCAAATTAACGGTGGCTTTTCTGTCACGCAGAATAGCCAGATGGAAGTTGGGAGCTTTAATTAGTAGGAACAGATGTGATCTACAACTAAACACAAAATTTTGAAGTTTGCACCAACAATGCAGACTTTCCAGAATGCTGTGGCAAAATTGAGTGCTGACATGATTCTTATTTTAATGCATGTGAAGAAGGTCATAGCAACTACTTCACATTGCAGATCACATTGATCTTGCAAACAAAAGCTCCTTCAGCTTATGATAAATTCAGTACTCCATTTCTGGGTTAAAAAGTGAACACCAAAATTAATGTTGAAGATCACGTCCGTTCTCGCAAATCAAAACTCCTCTAATTTCAGGGTATATTTGCACATAACCAATTGGTTACAGGAAATGGATGTGTCCAGTGTTATACATGTAGAATTCATGGATTTTCAGAATCTGTGAGGCAACAGGTTTAATTCCAACCATAAGGGATGGGCTAATTACCTGTGAGAAGACTGGATCCTGGTCTGCATTGCTGAAGTCCCTGTACATTCCAGTAGCCTTTAGATATGCCTCGATGCACTTGATTTTATGTTTGTCACGACCTGAAACATACATAATAATAACAGTAATAATAATTTGGAAAATATAAAAAATCATTATCATTATCACCCAAGGTCATAATCTCCACAGTACACAAGATAAGTTGATGTTGCAAACTCCTCAATTTAGATCAAGTGACATTAGGTGACCAATCACTTTTTTGTGCAGCCCGTGGACTATGATATAGATTACCACTAGATGTCAGGAAATCTCAGATATTAGAATGCTTTACATTAACAGCGAAAACTCACTTGTTTTAATCACAGACTTACTTTTATTTATATTTCTGCTAGTACATATTATGTTTGGATTTTCTTTTCTCTCTTTTTTTCATTTTTATTTTATTTCATTTTATTTTCATGACATCAGACTTTTCAGCCACTAGTGTTTTGTGAGATGTGAATCTTTACATTCTGAATGATTTCAGTTTTTTTTTGCTCAATAAGGTCATTGCAGGATGTGCAAATCATAGACACAATCTTTAATGTGATAGGCTAACATTGTGGAGCTTCAATTTAAAGAATTGTCAAACTTTGCTATCTGAGCTACATAGTAGTGTTTGAATGGACAAATAAACACCCTAGAATACAAAAGTTTGGAAGTTTATGCTGCCACTGGCAAGATATGAATGAATAAACAATTAAAACTCTGGGCGAGTAAAATACCCTAGATCTACATAGAGTAAGTCTATGGGAAGAAATGGGGAGGTGAATCCGGCCAACTTACGATTTTCACTTTTTTAAAGCACTAAATAATCATTTTGAAATACAATTTTTTCAGGGCTTCATTTTTAGACCTTATCAAAGACACTGGAAGCATGGGGAATCATGTAGCTAAGATTTTTTTAATTGTGGTAAATGTTAGCCTATCACTTTAACCCTAGAAAGACTGGGTTATTTTGGAGGCTGGAAAGACTGGGGGGGGGGCCGTTTTGGGCCCCCCCCCCCCCCCAAGATCTCGGCTGTTGGTCGTCCGATCGCAACCAAACTTGGCACATGCGTCCTTTGTCATGTCTTCTAAAACAAAACATAGTCGAAATACTGATATTTATTGTATTTTTTAATATATTCATAATTAATTATGCAAATTTTTATCAAAAAAATTGAATTTTTCATATTTCGGTGCCTATTGTGGTCCATAACTTCCTGTTTCAAGGTTTTCAGCTGTAAGAAGAGGTTGTTTATCATGGAATTGTGTTGTGTCATGCTTGAATTATTAGATATGCTTATGCAAATTAGTAATTACTATATATGCAAATAAGTATTTCTTATGTATTTCTTTATTTTGCATTTCTTATGTATTTCTTTATTTTTTACGTAATGTTTTTCATTATTTTCATATCCTAGAACTGCTACTTGATTTCACATGTGACATTATATAGAAAGAAACAAATAAAAATGTAGTTAGAAAACAATGTCTATAACATTCATTCAAATACCATACACTTTACACACAAATGAATACAAATTTCGATTTCTTATGTGACATGTGATACGAAAATGTTACGTAACTCCGCAACCGCAGCATGGGGGTATACAAATTTGGTATCAAAAGTTGCGCAAAACTCAAGAGAAAAAAGTAATGAAATTGCACAGGAACCTGCTTTTGGCAGCAAGAAAAGTTAATCGAGGTTTATGATCGGGGGGGGGGTGGGGGGGGTGGGGGGTGAGGGGGAGGGGGGGGGGGGGGGGGGGGGTGGGTGCTTGTTTAGGCCCTCCCCAATCTTTTAGGGTTAAGTATCAACATATTCCACTTACTTTCCACAGTAAGATTATTCACATAACTTGTGCAGCAGAATTCTATTGAATGGAATATGTAATTAAACGATAGAATAACTATGATTGATTTCATTTGCTTAAAAATCAAGGGGGTATCATAAGGGTCTTATTCACCTGTTTGTTCCAGATACGAGATGCTTGCATCATCTACTGGGAAGTAGCCCACAGTTGCCCCATACTCCGGGCACATGTTGGCGATGGTAGCCCTGTCGGCAATGGACAACTGGGATACCCCCGGTCCGAAGAACTCCACAAACTTGCCCACAACACCAATTTGCCTGAGATGCTGGAATAAAAAGTAATATACATTGCTTATAGACAGATGATGATACATTCATTTCAAAATGTCTATAAATGATCTGCAAAGACCACTGTCATAAAGTAATTCTTAAAGGGGACTTCCAGGCTGATGGAAAGTTGCTTTGAAAAGAAGCAGAAAAATCATGAAAACACATTGATCAAAGTTAGATAAAAATCAGGCAAATATGAATGATATCATTTTCATCGTTCGTCAGTACTATAGCTACTACACAAGTAACCCTGCATTTCTTTTGTTCACAAAATGTTACTTAATTTTTCTATACCCTCTAAAGAAACACTTCCTTCAACTCTGTACTTTATGTGTGTTCAGACTACTGCTTTTCTTACAGGATTTCCCCATAAGAAGTATGTTCAGCATAAACCAACAAAATTACAATTTAGTGATATTTTGTGTACAAAACAAATGTGACTTGTTGGAAGTGAATGCCACATTTCCAATTTTGTAATGACCTATGAAATTTTAAAAATTCAAGTCTTAGTTTTTGTTTGCCCATTTTTTATCAAAAATTCACTGATATATTCACTCTAATTTTTCTACTTTTATTCCCATGGGCTATGGGAAACTGGATGTACCATGTATTAACTCTATGGGATTACAGAATCTCGGATTAAAATATTTCATTATCTGACAGGAATTTCCCTTTTATCTTTTAAGAGTGGTACAAGGCAGTACCTAGTTAAAGTTGTACTCAGGGATGATACGTAGCATTGGGCACCAAGTTGCAAAGTGGAAGACACTGTCATTTAGCATTAATTTGCAAAAAATCAAGATACCACTACATTCCCTGACTTGAATAAGATAATGAAAAGTATTATCACAAAATTGTAATTGTTAACTGTTCATAAAACATTCTAAAGGTCTACTTTTGAGATGAATGTAGTACTGTCCTCCTTGATTTAGATGATAAAACAGGGGTGCCAATTTTCTCACAATGCAAAGGAAGCAAACATTAGTTATGTGGTAAATTACAATATGTTCTTTCTTTTGTTTACATTCCATAAACCATTGCACTGCAACAATGCATAGTCATTAATATGAAACTATATTTTTAGACTACTTTCTTATCCTTTCTGTAGTTGAAATGCATCTGAACATTGGATCTTTAAATGTCAAAAATAGAGCAGTGAATATCTGTACACTCTTGCTAATGGTCAAAGGATCCCAGTCCATGAGTGTAACTGCTGTCTCAAAAATCCAGGGTCCAAAGGGTTAAAATGTATCTGCAACATTATCAAATAACAGACACCAACCATCAAATAAAATAAATTTGTATCTCACACACCAGATGTCTCCAGAGATTTGTTAATTCAAATTAAAATTCTGCCAGCAGAATATTGACATTTCCCTATCAATATCCTCACCAACCAATATTAATTTACAATAATTATTTAAGGCATATATACAATGGATATATGACATCATACAAGCAGAATATATCTGATTATGTTGATTAATTACTTAAAGGGCAATGACATGATTGGGAGCACTTGAAAATGTCTCAAGAACCAAATGGGTTGAAAGATATACCAATCTATACACTAACTAGAGTGAAAGTCTAGGCTACAAAGTTGTTATATGTGTTTACTTGAAGAGAAACAAGCATGAAAATACCAGATATGAATTAAAGTATCATCCTGATAGAAATTGAACCCATACAAAGCTGTACAGCAATTTGCCTGTCTCAGCAAATATTGATTGTAATTGTTGAAAAAAAGTTGACCATGAAATTTTCACAGCAGAATTCTTTAACAACGTACTTCATTCTACAATAGTGTAAACCCCACATGAAGACTGATTCCAATTATGCTATGTTGATTTAAAGGTAAATGGTAGTCTTCAACTTGGGTAAAACTATTTCAGAATCAAGTAAACCATGCAAGATTTCTACAGTGAAAATTTTGTAGTCAAGAGTTGAATATTTCTAAAAAAAACTTCCATCAGTATGCCTTGTGACAGACAAATCTGTTGTGTAGCTTTCTATGGGATCTATTTCTACTGTGGTTCCAGAGAAATGAAATGCTTGTAGGTTCATGCTTGATCAGCTTATGATAACAAATTCAAGATAAATCCTTCCAGCCAGGAGATACACTTCAGCTGGTGTATCCATTTGTATATCTTTCGATCAGTTTGGTTCAAGAGGCATCTTTATCTCTCGTAATCATGTCACTGCCCTTTAACAGAGACAGGTATCTTATATTTCATTAATTACCTTTGTGATGGTGAGCACGACATCTGTTGACGTGGCTATCGGGTTCATTTCGCCGACCAGCTTGTAGCCCACGACTTTGGGTAGCACCATGCTGATGGCCTGGCCTAGCATCACGGCCTCAGCTTCTATCCCACCCACACCTGTTGACAATACACACAAATTAAAATCAAACATTCATTCCACAGATGGATCTTTATCTACTGGAATATGGGACCTGTCACGGGAGCCAACATGGATGTTTCACCCTTAATATGCCATGCATAGTGATGCATTAGTACTATATCGTTATCTCCACAATTGATTCATTCCAGTAAATTATCAAATTATTATGTCACATTGGTCAAGATTGCTCTGTTACACTTGACACAATTACAGAAAATCCCCAACCATAATGATGAATCAAATCACATATAATATAGATACATACTAAAGACCTGTTCCATCTTGAGAATGAGACATTTCTTTGTTCTTCATAGCTGGGTGACTCCAAGGGTATACAAATGATGAGTATCTTCATTTAAACACTTCTTTAGTTCCCGAACAGCCACAAACCTGATTAAATGCATCTTTTGTTGTGCTGTAGAAGCCCTCCCCCCCCCCCCCAACTATGGCGCAAATCATGTTTTCAAACCAAACAGGGTTATAACATGATTATTTAATACATCCATGATGAGAGTTTACAAATTATCAAATTGTATATTTGAACAGAGCTACAATTCATTGATTATCCAGCAGAAGGGCCCTAGCATATATTCCTGGCAGAAGGGCCTCAACGGTAAATTTTCTCTAATTTCAGAAATATTGCCTTATTTGACATTTGCACTTAACAGACCAACAAAACGATCTAAAAATATCTTATTACTTTGATTTCATGAGAAAAGAGCTAATAGTTATCAAGTCAGAGACAATTTAGTGTTAATGTCCTTCTGCCAGGAACATATGCTGGGGGCCCTTCTGCCGGACAACCGACAAAATGAGCTTCAATTAATTCTCACCCCAGCCAACAACGCCAAGTCCGTTGATCATGGTGGTGTGGGAGTCCGTCCCCACCAGACTGTCAGGGTAGAGGATGCTGTCTGCGCTGAAGACAACCCTCGCTAAGTACTCAAGGTTGATCTGATGGACAATGCCGGACCCTGGGGGAACTATCAGCATGTTCTTCAAGGCCTTGGATCCCCACTACAATGGAAAAAGGATAAATGAATAAACTACTTTTAATGGACAAAAATAAAATTGCAGATTACATAATACTTTGTAATAGATTATTCATTTGTCTCTCTCTGTATTTTAGATTGCAACTGCTGATCTATAATTTTAACAAACATGTCAGAAAAAATGAACCAGGTTTTGAACCCGCCATCTACAGCTATCCGGGCTCCGACAATACCACCAGGCTATATCTGGTTACCGGCATTGGCACGATGAACAAGTAACAAATACCAAGGCTCACAATTCTGACATTGTTATTTTAAATAGTCCAAGGCGGAGATTTTTATTATTATTTTTTAATGAAAGGGATTATTCAGAGAGGTGAAATGCGATGTAATAGATTATTCATTTGTCTCTCTCTGTATTTTAGATCACAACTGCTGATCTATAATTTTAAAAAACATGTCAGAAAAAATGAACCTGGTTTCGAACCCGCCATCTACAGCTATCCGGGCTGCGACTATACCACCACGCTATAGGGTCAATCCATGTCAAATCAACCAATTTTCAGACAATTTGTCACCCGACCCCCTTCAATTTTGTTAAAACTCGCACCAAATGTTCCCCCAAGTGTCTGACGGAAAATTCTGAAATATTTTGCCCAAAGGTCATACAGTTGCTAAGATATGGCCATGCCTAGCCACCAATGCACACTCAAACAATTAGGCTTTACCAAATTAAGTAATATTTGATGAACTGCTGTAGCTAGAGTAGACAAGCTGGAGTATTCATTGTCTAGAAATGGAAAGAACTTCATGCCTTTTACACGAAAAATGCATTATCACTCAGATTTGACCTTCGGTTAGTGCACAGGATGTCACCAAAAATGGCCTTAAGTGTCAAGATCAAGTTTTTTGGAGCATGTTTGGAGGTTCATAGCTACAACATTCAAATAGCTTTGGACCAAATATCATGTCCACTGAAAGACCTTCACTTGCTTAAGACACCTACCAAAAATTAGCGTGATTGTGTGAGTCATTGTCACACAG
>JZLH01S0611348.1:20808-38847 GCA_001188425.1 Eucidaris tribuloides
AGGGGGACCTGGTGTACCATTCCAGGAACCCTCTATCCCCTCCCCCTGAGGATCATTCCCACCAAGTTTGGTATAAATCCATTGATGTGAAGGTGAATTATTCCCATAGGGCCCCATCCCAAACTTTTGCCCCCTTTAGGGGCCAAACCGGGCCACCCTGGGCATTGTCATGAGGAACATCAATTTAGCACATATCGCGGTATCTACACACAAAGTGGCTTACCTAAACTATTTCTGGATCTAGAGAAGAAGATGTTTGAAAACTACCTACTTTTGGCCCTTAAGGGCCCCCAGGGGGGCCAGGTGTACCATTTGAGGACCCTTGAATCCCCACCCCTAAGGATCATTTCTGCCAAGTTTGGGCCAAATGCAATCATGCATTTTGAAGAAGAAGCTGAAAATGTGTAAAAGTTTACGCACGATGAAAGACGCACGACGCACGACGGATGAAAAGCGATCGCAATAGCTCACTTGAGCCTTTGGCTCAGGTGAGCTAAAAAGCAGTCTGAACAAGGCTATGAAACTGAAATCAAAGTGTCACATTTTTTTTCAGCATTGACTCAATTTCATAGTCTTAGTGCAAAGACTATTCTTTTTATTTTCCTTCCCCCTAAATTGACCAAAGTTTATTCCTTGACCAGAGTGATGTGTTTGCTACCATGAAGTCTACATTTCTAGACTCAAATCTAGTCTAAGCTTCTAGACTGGTGCTCTAAGGTGCTCTATTTGAATGTTGTAGCTATGAACCTCCAAACATGCTCCAAAAAACTTGATCTTGATACTTAAGGCCATTTTTGGTGACCTCCTGTGCACTAGCCGAAGGTCAAATCCGAGTGATAATACATTTTTCGTGTAAAAGGCATGAAGTTCTTTCCATTTCTAGACAATGAATACTCCAGCTTGTCTACTCTAGCTACAGCAGCTAATCAAATATTGCTTAATTTGGTAAAGCCCAATTGTTTGAGTGTTCATTGGTTGCTAGGCGTGGCCATATCTTAGCAACCGTATGACCTTTGGGCAAAATATTTCAGAATTTTCCGTCAGACACTTGGGGGAACATTTGGTGCGAGTTTTAACAAAATTGAAGGGGGTAGGGTGACACCCATTGGTTGATTTGACGTGGATTGACCCTATAACTGGTTACCGGCATTGGCACGATGAACAAGTAACAAATACCAAGGCTCACAATTCTGACATTGTTATGTTAAATAGTCCAAGGCAGACATTTTTATTATTATTTTTTAATGAAAGGGATTTCATTAAAAAATAATAGTTAACATGCAATAATCATCATTGGAGTAATTTATCATTTGTTTGATGAAATATAAGGAAAATAGAAGCATGTCATATGGCACACTTTTGCATCCTATATGACATGCATTTTGCCTCCATTCCAGTCAAAATAGGGATTCACTCTTGTTGACCATATGGGCATACAACTTCCCCATACTACCGGTACTACAAATAACCATAGAACACATCAATTTTGAAATTACAGTCAGAGGACTGAAAAATGTCCCAGAAATGTCAAAATTCTCCTGCAAAATTGCCCAATAAATGATGTGTGGTGAATAAGTGATTATGAGACTGATAGCATAGAAACCTGATCTACTATAATCAATGTTCTTGGCAAGTCTTATGTATATGAAATACCCAATATAATATACAAATACTGGCAGACAGCCAAAGGCCATATCAATTCTTCTACACCGGATATAACAGAATGATAACAACTTTAAAACTTTCTGAAAGAAAAATATTGATTACTAAAAGTGAGCCCAGTTTATTACCTTGAGGAAGACAAATCTTTCTTTATTACGCTGAAATTCAATTTCCTGATTCTTCTGCAAGGCGCTGGCACTGTACAAAAAGAACAAAGTTGAATTTGTACACTCAGAAGACACAATATTAATGCTGCAAATTTGGTAATGAGAGCATGAAACTCAGCCAAAAGCTTTGGAATGAAATTTGGGTTAATACAGCGACATGCATTAAATATCAACAAAATGTTAAAAGCAAGCATGACTACAACTTATAAGGATGAAATCAGGGATCAATGAATTTTTAATCAAGCTGATGAAATCATGTTTCAGATGAATATTTAGAAGTAGATTAGCTAAAGTATTTTTGTATTACATGGTTGCAAATGTAATATGAAACTTTAGTGCTATTAAAACAACATGCAGTGGCATTTTTTTAATGAAATGCACATGCATTTAATTGCAATAACACACTTTCCTCATGGAGAGTGATGATATCAGTCTCAGAGTTGTGTGTTGTTTGTATCTTTGTAAGTAGTGAGGAATCAGGACATTTTGACTTTGAGTTAGACTTTGTGCAAAGGTGGCAAATACGTAAAATAAGTGAAATTTAAGTATGGTTTGTAATATTGGACTACAAATCATTGACATTAGCCCATTGGAGACTAAGTACAAGATATCTTGTTTTGGGGTCTATGAAAAATGTGTGTTACAGTGAATCAAATCGTCTCCAATGGGTTAAATGACATACTTTTTGGTGTGGATCTGTATTTGATTAAGTTTTGCTGACTGCAGATAACTTTTGATATCCTTCTCTTCAATGACAGAAAATGAGTGTTGTTTATCCTCTATTATCATGGACAAATAATGTCCACCACTGTCATGTTACAAAGTATCATCTGAGTAAGGTAATGTTAGAACTGTCTGAAATGAACCAGACAAGATTGAGAACTGATAGGACAGTTCAAACTATATTTGTTTGTTTCAAAACAGACAGACTGCTTTCCCTGACTATTAACCTGTTGGAGACTAAGTACGAGTTAACTCGTGTTGGTGTCTATGGAAAATGCGTGTTATAGTAAAATCAAATCATCTCCAAAGGGTTAAAGGCAAGGTTCACCCTGACATCAAGCTAGTTTTAATCAAAGCAGAACAATGAAAGAAACATATTAATGAAAGTTTGGCGAAAATCCACCAAAGAATAATAGAGTTATGAGGTTTCAAAGTTTTAAATTTGTGACGTCATATGCGAGCAGCTCTCCATATGTCATGTAATATAAATTTCATAAATTGTCCTTTTTTAATGTTTCATGATAATGGGTTTTTTCTTCATAGAAGCATGTATGAAATAATGTTTCTGATAATATATTGAATGCAAAAGCAAAATCATTTTCAAATTTCTGAGAAAACGGCACTTTCATGGAATTTATATCACATGACATATGGGAAGCTGCTCGCATGTGACGTCACAAATTTAAACGTTTAAAATTCCATAACTCTGTTATTCTTTGGTGGATTTTCGCCAAACTTTCATTAATATGTTTCTTTCATTGTTCTGCTTTTATTAAAACCAAGTTGATGTCAGGGTGAACCTTGCCTTTAAGGCTGAGACTATGGATCTTGCTTGAAATGGCTGCCAATTGTACTAAGATGAGAAACTAAAACGTAAGCATTGTTTGTCATGTATATGTCATGTATTTGCAATCTGTGAGACATGAAATATGTAAGTAAAAATGGTATACAGCATATTTGATGTATTTAGATAATATTCATTCATCATTTAGAAAGAGTGGGATTAGAGTAGATATCACCAAGAATCTACAGTTCCTAGGGCAAAAATGGCAACAACTGAAACTCAATCAAATGACTGTGAGCAATTGTTTTTTACCTATTTGTACAAGTGAATACACTTTGTTGTTACATGTATGTCACACATTTGTATGTTCCTTGAAAATAGTAATATTTTACATATAAGTTGTTAAAGCTAGATCTTATAATTTCACAAAATGAGGCTTCAATGTATATTAATCATTTAATCACTTTCATTTCAGGTGCTCTTTTCACTTCCTCATTAAAGAGTCCCACAAATTAGATTGCATGTTTCTACATTTTCTTTTAAGAAATTAATCACTCATAATTTTTCCTAAGGCAATTCACCCTTCATGATCAAAATGCATAGGGATGAAGGCTTCATCCCTGTGCATTTTGAACCCCTAAAACAGTAACCCCAACATAATGGACAAGTGCAACACATATGACTGGTCACCGGGTAAAATAATTTGTCAAATGCTACATGGGAATTTGATTGATTGACTGAATAGTATCACTCTCTAAGTAAATATCCACATCAAATCATGCTACATTTTTGTTTTAAAGGCAGTGGATCTCATTTGCAAACATCCGCACAGACCAGGAAAAAGATAACTCATGCCCTTGGGCTATTGATGAAGGACATGTCTATGAAATCTGGGGGTCAGTGGTTACATAGAATTTGAAAAATGTGAAAGATAAACAATAGCTGTTTAGTGTACGGTTCTATGGTAGGTATTTTTTCCTCGCGAGAAAAAAATTCAAATCAGAGTCTAACGGACACTATAATTCCACTAAAACTGAGTTTCTAGCTCCTATATTTTGCTAAAGGTTCCCAGATGGCATTTTCTTCTAATGTCATTGTATTTTTACAATGTTAATTTTTAGGCATGCAAAAGAGATCCCCCGCCTTTAAATTGTAATGTATAAGAAATTGTCTCACCTCTACAAATTTGATGCAGTCGGTTCCACACAATTCAATTAAAAATAATTTACATCACACTTTATGGACCTTACCAAAACACCTGCCCACCAATTATCAACAATTCATTTTCAATACAATTTTTCTTCCTTCCAGTTTGGCTGTCAACCTGTCATAATTCACAATTCTTCTTGTGAGAATTTTCTGAAACAAGACACCCTATTACAAAAGTGTAAAAATTAACTGAAAAGGAGGTGACATACTACACCTCTCATTAAACTGATGGTTTTTATATTATTCAAATGTGATTGATTTTCACAAGTTTCACGGTGAGAAACAGATGTCCTTATTTCCTCAAAAAATTAAAAAAAAAACCTCAACATGTGGAAATGTGTCAGGAACAATATGTACTGTACTTGTATATTAAACAAATCATTGCCTATTGTTTTACAATCTTACAATTTTGCATAATTCTTACTATAATTTCCTTTGCAAGTTTTGAAGTTGCTATAGATATGAACAGAATTGCAAGTCAAGTATTATGAAGTTTGAATGACACTGAAAAAATTCTATCAATTACAGAGAGATACCCCCCTAAAAAAATAAACAAATAAATAAATAAATAAAATAAATAAATAAATAAATAAATAAATAAATAAATAAATAAATAAATAAATAAACAGAATATTTAAGCCATAAACATGCAACCACTAGTTCTACAGCCAATTCAACAGCACAATCCCAACCATGTGTGAGTAACATGTACATGTACATGTGTGCCAAAGTTTAGCACATATTTTTTTCTGCATAAATCCTCATGACCTTGAACCCGAAAAAGCCGGTAAATGAACTATAAAACTCATTTATCTATAGGATCTTGTTCATATATTTGAATTTAAATACAGTACAGTGTTTTACCTGCATTACCATTGCTTTGCCTTATCAAAATGCTGATGAGCTCCCCAACATATTAACAGGTCAGCAAATCCTTCTATGCAAATAATGTGTTTTTATGATTAAAAAGAACAAATATTTGCATTATAGCTATCATTCAGTTAAAGTGATAGGCTAACATTGTGGAGCTTCAGTTTAAAAAATTGTCAAACCTTGATATCTGAGCTACATAGTAGTGTTCAAATGGACAAATAAACACCCTAGAATGCAAAAGTTTGGAAATTTATGCTCCCACTGGCAAGATATGAATGAATAAACAATTAATACTTGGGGCGAGTAAAAAATAGCCTACATCTACACACAGTAAGTCTATGGGAGGAAATGGGCAAGTAAATCCGGTCAATTGAATGCTTGTAGATTTTCACTTTTTTTAAAACACTAAATCATCATTTTGATATACAATTTTTTTTCAGGACTTCATTTTTAGACCATATCAAAGACACTTGGAGCGTGGAGGATTATGTAGCTCACATTTTTTTAACCGTGGTAAATGTTAGCCAGTGGCTTTAAAGCCCTAAGTTTAGTTTTGGGGAGTTTTTTTTTTATTTGTAAAGCTTTATCCCCAAAGGTCATATCACACCAATAACAGATTCTGAATGTCTTTATTTTTTTATAATTAATTAATTAATGATTTTTTTTTGGGGGGGGGGACCCCGAGATTTCGGGGTACCCCCAAGATTTTTGACTATATTTTACATTATAGCATCCAAAGGCTTAATAAGGTGTTAAGGTTATCCGAGTTATACCTCATCAGAAAGAGTAGATTCTGCTCTTTCTGATGAGGTATAACTCATATACCCGGAACACCTTATTAAGCCTTTGAATTCTATAATGTAAAATATAGTCGAAAATCTCGGGGTTTCCCCTGAAATCTCAGGGGTCCCTCCCCCCCCCCCCCCGAGATTTTTCATTAATTCATTTTTTAAAAAACGAAAGACATTCAGAATCTGTTATTGGTGTGATATGACCTTTGGGCATAAAGCTTTCAAATAAAGAAAAAAAAATCCCCAAAACTAAACTCGGGCTTTAATGGCAAGTGTATGTTTATTTGTGAAGAATATGGTACGTTCTCTGAATTTGTAATTGAAAGCTTCAAAATAACCTGTTAGTTGTACATTTTCTTATGTAGATTTTAACTGGTTTTATCAAGAACCATGTGAGGTGGCCATTAGAAATATGATCTTCCTCAAGAAAAAAAAATATATTTATTCATTACTTCATTGATAAATTATGTAACCTCTTATCTCTGTTGTATATGAATGTGTGAAGTGAACAGTCAACAAACCCAGAAATAACAACATAGCACATATTGGAAAAAATATAGAACTTGAACGTCCTCTGAAATCAGGAAGACATTGCCAAACAATGGATCATAGTCACCATACTGTACTGGCTTTTCCTTCCAGTGAGTGTGGTTGCAATGTAGTGCTGCATGGTTTCCTTCATGAGTGCAACGTACATGTACATTACATAATAATTATGTCAATCACACTTGCACTCAGTACCATCACTATGTTTTGCCCTCAGATTCACATTCATGTTTTGTTTTATTTTTTCTGTTCAAATCACATTTTTCAAGTATTCTACAACATAAATTAATCCAACAAAAGCACAAATATCAGATTGAAGTGCTCACTGCTCAACTGTAGTCTAAGAAATTGAAAAGAAGTGCAGTTACCAATACATTTAGTTCAATAGTGAGTGAGTGATGCATGGGTTATGTGCATGGCGTAAGGTTTTCCATTAAGCACACAAATCACATGATGCATACACACAATTATTTTGGAAAAACAGGTATATTACATTAAGGGTACATAACGATTTGAGGTAGTCCTCAACTTGGGGTAAAACTATTCTAGAATCAAGTAAACTATGCAAGGATTCTACTGTGAACATTTTGTAGTCAAATTTTGACTCATTTTAAAAGAACTGCCATCAGTATGCCTTGTGACAGACATATATATTGTGTAGTTTTCTATGGAATTAATTTCTCTTGGGGCATGAGAGTAATTCAGTTCTGGTGATTTCATGCTTGATTCTCCTTATTACAGAAAATAAATTCTAGACAAATCCTGCCTGCCAGGAGCTACACCCCAACGGGTGTATACACAGGTATATCTTTTAACCAGCTTGGTTCCAGAGGTATTAATTTTTTCTAATCATGTCAATGCCCTTTAGTCTGATTTAAATTACTTACCCTGACAGACACATTGCTTAACCCGTGTTTTAACCTAATATTCAACATACTGCAATATTCAAGTTTACTTAGTTTATTGTCGCTGACATTGACTGGTAAATGACGACCAACATGATTTGTAGTGAAATTTGTGATTGTTGTGCAATGTAACTCAAATGATATAATCCAAATGTGTTGCATACATAGAAACACATTATCCACAATTCCAAATTGGTTACATCTATTTATTCTAGAAATATTCTTATTTTTTACAAACCCTTATAGATCAAGGGCAATTATTAAAAGCAAAGTACAGCTTTGGAAGATTAGATAAATTTATCATCAATATATCTTTTGAAAATTATGGTACTGTCATGCCAGACTTCAGAAAACAACATCAAACCTACTGAAACTTGTTTAGAATGACATATTGTGATTTTTAAATAATCAGAATGCAGATATCACTATGTATCTACATTTCCTATAGCAAAAATGTTGAGGGCCCATAAATATTTTTATTTGTCAAAATGGAAACATTTTAGAGCACTGACAGATGAAATAGGATATCTTTAGAATACAACAGGAGAACATTTTACTTTTCACCATTTACCAAAAGTAAACTATACGCAACCTGTAATCAATTGTTGGGAGCTAACACTGATGACTCGTGTAATCTAAATAAGCCTTTTCAAACGTCAGATATTGAAGGTATGTGTCTGTTGTTGAATTAAATCTGTTAGAATACTGTCTCTGCTCTCTCTCCCTCTCCTTGAACCTTTTTTACCCAAACAAAATACTAAAAGAATGAAAAATGCTGGTAGACCTGCTTTGTTAAATACTAACCCAAATTATGAACAAGTCTTTGGTAACAACTACCAGCAGTTCGTTATGATTGGCAGCATACTTCAAATAGAATCTCTGCCTTTATAGACCGGATTGAATACTCAACAATGTAACCTAGTTTTCATACCAGCAAATTCTATTCTTAATTGTGTCACTGCACAGATTCAGATATAGTGAAATAGCTCTACTGAATCTGCTTCATGTTCGCATGCTTTCATAGGGGCTCATATCCTAGAAATAAGATACATATACATGTAAATCGAGTTGTGATGTAAACAGAGGGTGTTCACTGAAATATTTCCTACAAAAACATAAATTCATGTGCATTTCATTTAGAAACTCTACCTATAATTTGAAGTATGTAAACTCCTGTCTTGCAAACACCTTCACTCAGAGGATTTTTTTTTTTTAATCTGATTGAATTTGGCCATTAGCCATAATAACGATGAGTTTCCCAAGTCTAGTGTACAATTAGTGAGCCCATTCAATTAAATGGATTCTTGCAAATTAGGCTGATATGTCTGTCAATCATTTCAATCAAAGCGAGTTTATGGCTCAAATGCAAAAATTTTTCCTTTATACTACGTTCTTTAATTTCATTACCATAATGGATAAATCAGTGGTCAACCTGGAACTTGCACACTATTTGTTTAATCTTTTGATTTGTTTCCAAGTCTGCTTGCTGGTCAAGTTTTTAAAATAAGTGAATTTTCAGATACTGAATAAACTGGACCTTGGAAATCTACAATATAAGATGTCAACATGTAGGAATGTGAATTCAATGAGTTTGATTAAAAGTTAGTTAATAAATAACCCTCCTGAACAGGTGTTAACCCCTGCTGAAGCTGAGAAATGTACAAGTAAGAATTTTGATATCTGATTTGCACCTGGGTTGATTTATACATACATATGTATCATTATAGAATATTATTGAAGAAGTTTCTCAAATTGGTTTAGTCCTTAACTTTGGGTAAAACTATTCTAGAATCAAGTAAACTGTGCAAGGATTCTACTGTGAAACTTTTGCAGAACTTCCATCAGAATGTCATGTGTCATACAAATTTGTTGTGTAGCTTTAACTATGAGATTAATTTCTCTTGGGGCACAAGAGAAAGACAGTGCTGGAATATTCATGCTTGATTCGCCGCAAGTAAACAAAGTCAAGACAAATCCTTTCAGTCAGGAGATACGCTCCAGCTAGTGTATAGCTTGGTACAGTATATCTTTAATCAGTTTGGTTCAAGAGACATTTTTTTTATTTCTCCCAATCATGTCAAGCTCAGAAATAGACAAGTAAAGATCTGAACATGTTCAATTTGTTCCTGGTGGGGTATTTCACAAAGAAATATAATCAAGGTTGACATTTTAAGATTTGAAGTAACTTAAAACTATAGCAAACCATCATGCATTCAAAAGATATGTGAAATATTGCAATCTCATCTCAAACCCACCATATATAATGAACTCACAAATCACAATTGTGTGTTATTCTTTACACAATTTTGTAAGTTCAAACAATATTTTCTGCATTTTTAATGCCACAAATGGATTGCCATAATTTCAACTCACACATTTTAAACTATTTAAGTTCATCTGAAATTCTTTGTGATATTGACAGGATACGGACATTGTCTTGAGTGTGAACAGAAAAGTAAATTGTACATGTGTACTGTACAATGTTTCCATAAAAAATTACCAAATGTAATAATCGCTAGATGCTCTATTGTGAAGTTTTCTCTATGTTTGGTTGCTTGTTTGTCTTTTTATTTTGTTTATGTTTATGTTTTTGTTATTTTGTTTTTTTTTTTTTTTTTTAGGGGGGGGGTTTCAAGTGTTTACCAAACCTCTAATTTTCACACAAGATAAAATAAAGAACAATATGAGTACAGAGGGGAATATCATGACCCTATTCATTAAGTCTAGACAAAGATACACAAAAATTATTTTGTTTCATTTAAAAGTTTTGTATGGATTCTGATAATACACAAAGTCCAATTTATTGAAAATCAGTATAAGTGAAACATGATGACATCAAGAATGCACTGCATGAGGTTTATTTCATATTACATCCTGCAAAGTAAATGTAAAACCAGCGAAAACTGAACTTGGGACAACCATCACATGTCTAGGAAGCAGCAAACTGTAGTACCAACAATACAATGTAGCAACAAAATCAACTACATGTAAGGGACAAAATGCAAAGCTTTCACAATCTTGGTAGGCATGTGTGCAATACAGGTTGCAGGGTAGGTGATGCATGTTCATGGAATGGGTTCCAAAAAACACTAATCACAGTGCAAGCAAAAATGCAAAATAAGACATTCTATGCTTTTTAGGGGGCAATGGTGTGTGCTAAGACGCAGGATAGCATGATTGCAAGTGGAATGATTCTATTTTCAAATAATCTTTCAACAACAACAAAAGTCTTCCAATATTTGTTTCTGGGTTTTGGTGTGTACAGTGTACAAAACAAAACACAAAAAACCATAATTTCACATGAATGCATAGTGCATATTGTTAATGGCTCTAATTCAAACATAATACATATATCACTGTAAAATAAAATGTGCAGCATTAATTTATCACAGCTGAACTGATTAAGGAAAAAATGACCAACAAGAGCTTTCGCAAAGTATAAAAGAGTTAAACAAAATCTAAATAACAAATTTATACAGAAACACAACATTAAATATTAAACAATAAACTGCATGAAATCAAAACCAATAAATGGCATTGCTTTTCTAGACATTTCCTGGGAATGAATTTGCATACATTAAATAAAGTGACATTGTCCACATTGCCACCAAAGTTTTAATGTAGGTCTTTAACCACAGTAAAGTCTTGTTTTTTTTTTCTTTATAGGACTGACCTAGAGTACATTTACGTGTACTTGTACTTAAAGTCCTGCTACAGTACTACCCTGTAGTAACACCAAAACAACAAAATGAAGCAATTATGCAAAACAACTTAAACAACAAAACTGACAAATCTAAAGCCATGCACACACACCAAACGAAAATGTAACATGAACTGCTACCGATAGAAAAATTAAACTTTTTTAGGACTGAATGATGTGGAAAGAGGCACCATTTTTTTCTTTGATTTAGTTTACACAGAACGCTAGGTACACGTATGATCAAATCTTGTTTTCTAATATCAAATTCTACAAAAACAAACACTAAATTTACCAAAACTGACATCAAGTATCAAATAAACATGTACATCATGTACAGTATATGACATAAGTTGTTCTCATTTGAATGGTACATTTGAAGCTTTAATTCAATGGAATAGTTACTATAATCCACAAGAAAAAATGTACTTGAACATTAATCCGAATAACTTTTTTTCACAAGCAATTTCTTACTTTTCAAATTAAAATTTATGAAGAGGACCTGGAAATCATCTACAATAAGCTATGTACATGTATTTCATATTCAAAATTTCTGAAAGATAAATGTAGCCTGTACATTGCCAGCACCGGAATGCAGACTTATACCTGAAAACTGGCATCCCTACCTTAGTATCAAATTCAATGTATAAATACATTTTAATCGTAATAAAATTATAACATACTAACTTGACCATCATGCATCCTCATAGCTGTTTTGTTGAATTCTTGTTATTGTGTTGTTTGTTTGTTTGTTTGTTTGTTTTTTGTTTGTTTTTTGTTTTTTAGGATGAGCAGTCAGCATATTGCCCAAAATCTCAAACTTCAGTCAAAATGGCACCTAGCATTCTGTGATTTGCTCTTGCTTGCAGGCACAAATTTTACATCGTCTTACAAAAAAATTCCAATTGATTTAATTTTCTTTTGTTTTTCTTGGTCTATTTACCAATCTGAGGGCAAGTGATGATACGGGCACTGTTCGTCTAGGATGGGCAGGCGGTAGCCCTGTCCTATACAGGCGACACAGCTGTCCGCTGCCCCGCCACAGGACGACCGCGCATCTCCTCCCCCTCCTGGGTTGGGCGTATTGCGCACTATCCTAGGTCGGAAACTGAGAACAACATCACACAGTTCAAATGAAATCAGAAAATCAAACTTGAACAAATCAGATATATGAATTCATCTTGTGTGATAACAGTGATACGGTACGCATGACCACACAATGTCAAACAGTGGCCAATGTGAATAGCCACAGAAATAATGAGAATGATGTAGTATTAATATTAAGTTTAAAGGTAAATGACATGATTGGGGGTAGTCTTCAACTTGGGCTGAAACTACTCTAGAATCAAGTAAACTATGCAAGGATTCTCCTGTGAAAATCTTGTAGTCAAACGTTGATTCATTCTAAAATAAACAATGTCAATATCACTCATATTACGGAAACCTGCTGTGTGGCTCTCTATGAGGCTTATTTTTATCGTCCCCGGAAAAAAATAAGATACTCCTATGTTTATGCTTGATTCTCCTTAAGTAAACAAATTACAGACAAATCCTCCCAGGTGGGAGATCCACTCCTGCTAGTGTATAGTTAGTATATAATTTCAACTCATTCGGTTCTTGAGGCATTTTCACGTGTTCCCAATCATGTCACTAACCTTTAAGAGGGTGATTGGTTCATTTTAGTATTCATATTAAATGCTATCTGCATCTGCATGTATGAGTGTATCTGTTTGTGTGTCTGTCTGTGTCTCAGTATCTGTGATATAGCTAGCTATATGCATTGGCAAAAACGTTTAACAATCTAGGAGAAAAGGTTGAATTTTCAAGGCAGTGCACCCGAAAAGCCCCAAGATCTATGAGAAGACATCACCACCTTCATGTTATTAATCTTCTTCAGTTTTCCTCTAAACACCTTGTACATTACATGATGTTGCCCACAAGGACCTGAAATGTTACATGACTGTGTACACTAGCAGGAAAGATTATATTATTTTTTACATTTGCAACAAAAAGGATTGTGTGTTAGGTGACTACATGCACATGCACACAGTGGTCAGTTTTTAAATTAAGTGATTGAGTGATATTAATTTGGATTTTCAAATACTGATTCTTGTAGCATCAAATAGTGAGGTTGCCAACTCTAAAACATCAAAACCATACGATTTTTTTTTATTCCACTCTCCAATTTTTTTTACTTTGTGCAAGGTACATCAAATAAATATTTTGCACAAAAATCTCAATAGTAGGCTGCCATAAAGTTTATAAACACAATGACATTATTGTTTGAATCTCAATTAAAGAAAACATTCAACATTGGTGTGTTTCAATTTAAAAAGCTGTGAAACTTTGATATCTGAGCTGCATAATAGTGCTTGACTGAACAAATAAACATTTTCTCAGGACCTCAATTTTAGACCTTATCCGAGACACTTACAGCATGGAGGATTACGCAGCTCAGATTTTTTTAGAATTTTGATCAAATGTTGTTAAATTATACCTGAAATACTCTCAGCTCTCAATGATTCAATCAATGTTGGTAGCCTTGAAATATTATTTGGTAATGTTTTGTGTGTGAATGAGAAAACAGGGTGGGAAGCAAACAAATTTCAGGAAAACCCAGACATACTACCTAGGGTGAATTACAAAATGCCCTCTGATAGTGCCCACAATCAGAAACTCTCAATAAACTTAAAGACACAAGCTAACATTGTGGAACTTCAATTTACAAAAAAAACTATAAATCTTTGATATCTGAATTGTACATAGTAGTGCTTAAATGGACAAATAAACATCCTAGCATACAAAAGTTTGGAAAATCATGCTACCACTGGCATGGTATGCATGAATAAACATTTATCTCTTAGGCCAAGTATATATTAAAGTGATAGGCTAACAACGTGGAGCTTCAATTTAAAAATTGTCAAACTTTGATATCTGAGCTACATAGTACAGTTCAAATGGACAAATAAACACCCAAGAATACAAAAGTTTGGAAAGTTATGCTTCCACTGGCAAGGTATGCATGAATAAACAATTTCTATTCCGGAGGATGATAAAATAGCCTAGATCTGCACACAGTATTAATGGGAAGAAATAGGCAGGTGAATCCGGTCATTTTGAATGCTTGTAGATTTTCACTTTTTTAACGCACTAAATCATCATTTTGAAATACAATTTTTCCAGGGATTCATTTTCAGACCTTATCAAAGACACTTAGAGCATGGAGGATTATGTAGCTCACATTTTTTTAACTGTGGTAAATGTTAGCCAGTGGCTTTAATCAGACACATTAGTAGATGGAAAGAAATAGACTTGGTCAGGAGGACGGACAAACTGGATACTATAGATTTTCACTCTTTTAAGCACTAAATGATCACTTTGACGTACAATTTTTCCCAGGGCTTCATTTTAGACCTTATTACAGACAGTTTGAGCATGGAGGATCATGTAGCTCAGAGTTAAAGTGTGGTCATGGTTAACTTGTGGCTTTAATATACTGTAGAATTAAATAAATGTAACTTTGATCATGTAAATGAAGGGAATGAAATGTAGGAATTTTTTTGAAAGGTTGAGAACTAAGCACTCAAACAGAGACAAACATATTTCTACATAATTGCGAAATAATCTCCAAGGATACGACTGAGTCACATGTGCATTGCACCTAGTCACATGGTTCCACAGTTCAGCAATGCTAATTCTAATACTGAAGAAGGTAGGTAGCACACAGCAAAGCAGAAATAATGTAGACATACATTGAAAAACCACACAAAAGGAAACCATATAATTACATGTAAGTAAGTTGGTAACACTCAAACGTGTTTGAAAAGTGATCACATTGTGTCAGATTGTGACAATAATGAAGAAGCCCACATGCCAAAACACAGCCTTTATAATATCATTGGAAAGTTGAAACAATAATCAATCATATGGTGTCCTGCTTGAACAATTTTCTTCCAATAATAGACCAGTCAAGGCACACCTTTTTAAAAGCAAAAGTTGTCACTAACAACCTGATAGCTTGTCAGGGGCTTGTCTGACATATCAACAATGCAAGTTGTATCAAAATGCATTCATTATTACCAGGTTTATGGAATAGCTCAATACAAAGAAGCCCAGGGGAAAAAATCCATAACTTTGAGTACAATATCAACTGGTCTATTAAATATCATTTGTCTTAAAAGCTGAGCTCTGCTCACAGCTTATCCTGAATTCTTGGTGTAAAGCAATAGACCATTTTCCTAGTGTATGCAAATTTGTGGATGCTTACTATTTGTGATGAACTATTTCTGTAACCTGTTTCTAAGAATTTATTTCCACACTGAATATACAAGTTGCATACATTAGTTGTTGCTATATGACATTTAATTTCTATCAACAGCAACCTTTGTCAGAAAGGTGTGCATAGAATTTGCACACATTGTGAAATTGGTCTATTGACATACACTCACTTCCATATCAAAACTGTGTACTACTATAAAATCAAAGTGTAACTCAAGACCTCATCCTTGTTATGACATTACACATGTTTCCAATATTTTGAATGAAATAGTTATTTTGAGAAATAAAAACAACATATCAGTATCTGTTTGGAGTAGTTCCAAGAGTAGACAACCCCCTTCTCACACACTCTGACTAACCTCCTTGTGACATCAACTTGTACTGAGTGATCAATAACCAGGTCAGCCGGGCAAACCGGGTTGATTCTGCTTGGGTCACCGCCGAGTCTCTTCACCGCATCTCTCATGGCCGCAAAGTCTACCACCGCTGGGACACCCCTGAAAGGAAATTAATGAAATAATATAAAGCGATATTATTATTCATTCTTTGTGTATCGTGTGCAAAATCACCCACATGCCACATTTTTTCCTGTACACCAAGATTGAGGTAATTTCTGTTAATGTTATTTTTAAATTGCTGCATCATGTGGAATTCAACAATTCTGTGGTAAAGTTACAGTTCATTTCATAAACTTTATGTTGGTATAAGATTTATAAAGATTTATGAGTGAAAATTACCGGATAAATCAACTGAATAAAAAAATCTTTTTCAGTCACGTAGAATCTAGTGCGCTTAGATTGTGGTGCCATGGTGGGATATCAAAATAAACATCAAAGGAAAACTATGAAATTAATCAAAATTTCCCTATTACGTACTACAGCGGAATGACACATAAGACAAAGTGAGCCCCACAATTAGCCGCTATATTCTTGTGTATAATTGAACTATGTGTTATTTGTGCAGAATTACAAAGAAAACCAGCAAGTAGCTGTGCAGTCATGCAAAGAGAACCAGCAAAGCCAGGAAGCCAGATTTTGTTCTGTTCAAATCTTGTATGTGAAATCTCAAAAAATAAAGCCATTGTAACCATGTGAAAAGAGAGCTAGCCCGTTTATTACTGTGTTACGGCCACTGTACACTACATGATCGGCTACGATCCGATTTTGGCAATAAATCACAGTAGCAATTAGTTTGGGAATTTTAACAAATAAAACTTATTAGATTGGGTTCTGAACAATAATATGAATACTTAAACTGGGACTTTGGTGCGCATTCAGCCTTGAACCTGGAGTAAGGACCAAATTATTATCAAATCATAGACAATGCTAGGACCTCTTTCACGTCACTACGATTCAAAACCAATTTGGCTTTTCCTCTGTCTAGAGAGCAAGAAACAGGCCATATTCTCAATTTTACTATCTGTATGACTACTCAGAACCTTAATACACAAATTGTGATGTCTTGAAATGTCTATATCAAACGTTATTCCATTTTCTTTTGTAATCCAGTTGTAGACCAATCGTGTAGTGTGCGGTGGCCCTTTAAGATAAAAGCAAGAAAGTCAGATCTTATTTTCATGGTCCTACAACTTACGTGAAATCTTGCATGATTACCCTGGCCGGTTTGAAGGGAACTTCGACCGAGTTATTCTGGTTCTGTTCCCAGTTGATAATGTTTTCAACATCTTGCTCTTTGACAAAGAAATTATCACAGTTCCTCACGGCGGACTCCAGCAGAACACGGATGGAGTATGGCAAGCGATCTGTAAACATGAACACATTTTCACCACACTGTCATTTACCAGGTCAAAATATTAAGAAAATGTTACACATTGGTATATCAAAACTACATTGTTTTAAGGAGAATTTCAGAGTTTATCTTTTGCTAATGCAATGTCATTGTTATATTTAAGAATCTCAAATTGCATACATTTGGGGAAGGGGGATTCTCAAATTTTACAATATTATTTATTATTTTTTTCTTGAATTTTCAAACACACCCTGGAACAGGCTGATGATATCATAGGATCAATTTATGCATATTCAGTTCAATTAATTTATGTGGCTATGATCATGTACGTTTGAACAACTCATTGTAAAAAGTCACATATATGCTAGTTCTATTCTTTGTCTGGTATCTAATTTTAAGCATGCATAAACTGATCCCCAGATGTCATCAGCTTTTAATGAAGAATATTTCATTTTGAAAAAAAATGTAGTACTTGTATATAAAAATTGAAGTCCAGTACTTATGATATTGTTGTACAAATAAAAGATCTTAACAAATTTCAGTTGAGCTACACTTTAAAATACTACTTGTAAAGGAGTTATGGCAATGAAAATACTATTGATGTTCAAATCACTACAAGCTAATTTAGTACAATTTATCAAATACTAAAAGTATA
>JZLH01S0611348.1:41568-65546 GCA_001188425.1 Eucidaris tribuloides
AGACACGCCTGTGTAACAGAAATTGGATATATAATGCAGCCATACCAACTTTACTGGGGTGGTTTTCTGACCCAGTGGTAATTGCTTTGATCAGCAGGATTTCAGTGTTTACTATATAGTCAACTCTGCATTCTGGATGTCAAACCCATTGCAACTGAGGGGGAAAAGCATATAAACTTAGAGAAAATCAAACTTTATGTAGATATGTACAAGAGAGGTAAAAAAAATGGAAAATAGAGAAAGGGGGACTACTGAAGTCCCTCAACATGGGCAAAATAAAATGAAATACATCTGGCAGATAGACTAAATACCAGCATTTACCAAGAGCTAGTTAGAGCCTACAGGACAAAGTACATTTGACAGTCATTGTTTACAGGACAATGACACTGGATAATACATCTGAGAATGTCAACAACAGATAAATGGTTCTGTGTTATTTTGGGTACTGTACCAGTAGTCAATATAAATCATCACACTCGATGTCGGTCACACAAATGACACAATAGCATGGGTCATACAGATAACGCACAATGGCAAATAAAATCTATATGATCTAACCCCATCACAATAGGTTGTCTTTTTTCCCTACTATTCGCAATGCATTTATATAAGATTACAAAAAAATATATGATAGTCTCATTAGTATCTAGCATTTTCAAACCATATTCCCTTCCATTTCTGGACAATTTTGCGTACATGTAGATGTGGGGTAATAAGCAAATTGAAACTGTGACCATTGACCAGATCCCTAATTCTAATGGAGATATTGTTCCAAATATTACTGCAAGTCTCTACAGGGGCATTGCTCGGGAGGAGGATGTGGAGTTGGGAAGTTGCCAGGTCATTGACAATTTTGTTGGGTAAAATAAGGCAGAACCATTTTTTCTTTCGCTTGTTGACTTGTTGCCCATCAGGGATATGAAAGATTCCGTCGGGTAGAATGAAGCGTAACAGTGGATATTTTTTTCTTCTTCTTTTTTTTTTGGGGGGGGGGGTGCTTGGCTTATTTACTTCAATACCGGTGCTTGTCTTATCTGAGCAAAGGATTCGGACACGACCTTGGGTGGTACAAAAAAAGGTAATGTGACACATGTCAGGAAAGGGGACAAAGGTCATTATTCAGGGATGTATTATACTACTAATGCTCAAAATTAGGTTTTGTTTCTCATTCATTTTTTTTTCAAAGGACTTCAATGAGGCTTGCAGAGCATGTCTCATTGTAAGATTTGCCATCATTGTATCCATCCTTCAATGGATTTTAATGAGAGAGACTTGCAGGTAATATCCATGTTGGTAGTGTGACACATAGGAATGCTGTCAGGAATGGGAGCAATTAAGGGGTTATTCAGGGACATACTTCATAAGATAATGTTTTGTTTTTTGTTCACTTAATAATGCAGGCAGATTTTCATGTTTCTCTATGTTTTTCCAGCTATTAGCATATTTAGGGGTAGAATAGAGTTATAGTAGAAATGTAGGCTTATCAAGCATTCCTTTTTGGAGATTTAGGATCATCTTATTTGTGTAAGAATGAAAACAATGTTGTGTTGTTGTTGTTTTTTACTGCTGGGAGCCACAAAGTCAGATTTTCATACAAGTTGGAGGGATGATCAACAATGTAGTCCACTTTCAAGTTCACATCAAAATGAAACGAAACAAAAAGGTCATCTTCCATGATCTTCCAATCAAAAGAAATTCTTTCAATTCCTACAGCCAAACATCACTAAATCTCTGCAGCGTCTTGCAGTGATTACTGGAGGACAAGCACTAGATCCCTAGAGGTACAAACCTGCACAAAACACCATATTTATCAATGCCTGCTCACACAATGATCTTGTACCTTTCTTTTGCTGCTACCCCTGTCAAGAATTGTGTCTATGCTGCATTGTATCAATCATGATTGCATGAAAAAAAAAGTTTCACAAAATTTTACCTTCAGGGGGATCATGACACGCTGCCAAAAAAAGATTGAAATCTCTTGTTTACTTGCCACTTTCAAGTTAAGATCACAATAATTTTATTTCTATTTTATTTTTTTTACAGCAAATAATTTAAGGGTTTTTTTTGCATAGATCAATCTAGTTCACAAAGAAATTTCTAAAAACTTTTTTGAATGTGGGGATATTGAACTGGGTAGTGTCCGCATGGTGGTATTAAATCAGGCAAATTACAATGATGATTATGAATGATTATCTAAAAGAAAATGGTGATAATGTGTGAAATGACAAAATAAAAAAAATATGACTCAAAACTCTGGAAGTCATTGAGATGTCAGAATCGATACAAAATGAAAGACTCCTTCATTGAAGCGGCAGATCTCATCGGGATAACACAGAAAGCGACTAGATCTACTTGACTAATTAGATCTAAATCTGATGAAGACTTTTCTTACTACTAGTACTACCACTGCTAAAAAAATAGCTCTAGGGACAGTAATTTTCCATTTACCGGGAAAACGAAATGGAAAATCCAGTTTAGTTGTTTACTTTTCATGTGAAAATTCATGGAATTCATCTTTGCAAAACAGAATGTGTGTTTTTGCTGTGTAAATTTTCTATGACAAAACGGAATTAAAATACATGATATGATTTGAAAAAAGGAAACTAACAGTAACACAGCTAGTAGGGTGGGGAGTTGAGTAACTGGACATGTATTTTTTTTTTCTGGATATGTTGCCAAAAAACGTAATTTTCAAATGATCAATGTTAGTATTTTCATAATAATTCATGGGAAGAAAAATAAATGCAGCATCCCCAGGTTCTGTTTGCAACCCAATAAAATACACGATATGATTTGAACAAAGGAAACTAACAGTAACAGTAATAGGGTGGGGTGGGGAGTTGAGTTACTAGACACTTAATTTTTCAATTTTTTCTGGATATGTTGCCAAAAAACACATCACAATTTTCAAATGATCAATATTAGTATTTTCATAAAATATCAAGGTTCATGGGAAGTTAAATGCTGCGTTCCCGGGTTCTGTTTGCAACTTTGCGTGATAGTTCCCCGGCGCGTAAACTTAAAGCGCTGTTTTAACGCGCGGTGTCCAGGTACTCGACCTGTCCGGAAATACCTCTCATGTCATGATCGCTGACACTGCCACAAAACAATCAGACTCAGCAACTGTTTTTAATTTTATTTTATAAAAAAAGCACCCGAACCAGACTCAGCAACATGCAACAATCCCATACTACACACGTGTTATATGAGGCCCGCCATATCCACTAGAGTTGAGTCACCGTTGCCGCTGGAGCTGCTGGCTGCACTGCAGAGGTGCGGGCGATTAGAGCAGAGCTGCCCGCCCGAGTGTGATGCGAGCGTGACATGACACGGGCAATGCCAGGCGGGCCAAGCCGGTAGGCCGGAGACCCGGAGCATGCAAGGCCAGGGCAGGGCCCGGCGAGGTACTAACGTTACTAAACCGGTTCGTAGCGAGTCGCGACGCCCGGAAAAAACGCGTTTTTACGGTATAACAGATCGAGAAACCCTCTGACAGACTGATAAAACTGATGCTACTATAAATTGCGTTTTCAACTGAAATAGTGTGAACAAAGGTAATCAAACACAATCACAAAATACGTACCCGTTTGGTCCGCCATGATTCAATACCACCAACTCACGTACGCGATTACTGGAGTTGCCAAATTCAATTAGAAAATTGTGAACGTACATCAAAAAATTCCGATTTAATCAGCAGTATTAAATAATGACAGGTCTGAAAAGTTAATAAATATAATAAGTTGCCGCGTAAGTGCACATTTGATATTTTATCAAAAGATTATTTCTAAATATTCCTCAATATAACAAATACGTCTTCAAATTGATCAACTTCTGTCATGATTGTGTACAACATCCACGTACTATCCGCGGATCTGTGTAGTGTGTGTGTGTGATGAATGAAATTGAGGCCGATCGACGTCTGACGTAATCTGATGGTACATGGTCGGGCGGGTTTCGCTCGCTCGCGGCGGACGCGACGTGTGCGTTCCGCGTGAGGGGCAGGGGAGGGGACGGGCAGGGGGGCGGGAACCCGGGGCGGGAACGGGCAAAGGAGGGAAGAGAGCAGGGGAGGGGAGGGTGGGGAAGGAGCAGGGGAGGGGTGGGGAAGGGGCAGGGGAGGGGTGGGGAATGGGCAGGGGAGGGGAGGGGAAGGGCAGGGGAGGTGGGGAAGGGCAGGGGAGGTGGGAAGGGCAGGGGAGGGTGGAGAAGGGACAGGGAGGGGTGGAGAAGGGACAGGGAGGGTGGGAAGGGGAGGGGTGAAAGGGGGAACTCTCGTACCTTTGCTCCTCCTTACGGTAAGTTACCGCTCTGGGAAATTTTTACATTAACCATTAGACTCATTATTTTGTCATAGAAGGCATTCTCAATAATCTATCTATCTATCTATCTAGCCTATTTCTCTCCACTGCTGAAGGAAGGCCTCCTCATCAGTTTTCCACTTCAATCTATCTTGCGCTGTTCGTTTCCATGTCACGCTGCCATATTCTCTGATATCATCTATCCACCTCCTACTTTGTCTGCCTCTTCCTCTGGTGTAAGCTCTGGGGGTCCAGACAGTTAATTATTCTCAATAATGCAATTCAGAAAATGGAGAAAAACAACAAAATACCAGACGACACACCAGTTGAACATTCATTAAACAAACTAAATGCTAGAATACTAATTTTCAAAGGCTTTGTGTGTCTCCTACAATCGTGATAGCAAACATTGCCACCCGTAGTATACTCCCAGCGCTCAAAAGAACTCTAATAAGTTCACAAACATGACTCAAAGTCAACTCTCAGGTTTGCATTGCCATTGCTGCATATACGTGTATACAAACCTGTCTTAACAGCCACCTCTCTAGCGGCAGCCAAACTGTGTATAGTGACCACTGAAGTGATTCCTCTGGAGACTAATTATGTGTTTAAAACCCTGTTTATATAGGCCACATTTTTTGTCTTCCTTGGGTGGACGCTGTAGACAGATTTAACTGTATGTAGTATTGTTTTCCTCTTTTACACTTCCTTTCATAAACCTTATTGATTTAAATACATTAAAGGCAAGGTCCGCCCTGACGTCAAGTTGGTTTTGATAAAAGCAGAATAATGAGAAAAACATATTAATGAAAGTTTGGTGAAAATCCACCGAAGAATAGCGGAGTTATGAACTTTAGAAGTTTCAATTTTGTGACGTCACATACGAGCAGCTCCCCATAATGTCATGTAATACTAGAATTGATTCAATAAGTTGCCACTTTTTATTGGTTCATAACTGAATGTTGTTTGTTTTATATAGAAGCATAAAAAGCATGTACAAAAAAAAATGTTTCTAATTATATATTGATTGCACAGGTAACATCATTTTCCATTTTCTAAGAAAATGGCATTTTATGGAATTTATATTACATGACAATGGGGGAGCTGCTCGCATGTGACGTCACAAATTTAAAACTTTGAAAGTTCATAACTCTGCTCTTCTTTGGTGGATTTTCACCAAACTTCATTGATGTTTCTCTCATTGTTTTGCCTTTAGAAAAACCAACTTGATGTCAGGATGGACCTTGCCTTTTAATTGGTACGACAGTATCACATACATTTTTAACCCTAACAAATTATTGCCATGATGCACAATTCCACTTTTCTTTTATATCTTTGAAAGAAGTGACCTAAAATACCCCATGATCATTTGGTTCATCTAAGGTATGGAAGAGAAAAAACATAATCATATCATGCTGGGCCTAAACCCGACTTCAACCATTGTTCCGATGCATACTGATAGGCCAAACAAAACTTTGATACCTGAATTAAATTACTCAGCATTTGTTGCAGATTACTCAAAGATATGGAAGGGGTCTCTGGCTGAATAACTGAAGGCCTGCGTGACCAAAGGTCCAGGAGTCCAAATGTCTGCCTGCACTGAAACATCATGCATTTATACAACACAATCATGCAGGCATACATACGCACGCACACACGCATGCACGCACACACACACACACACACACACACACAACACCCCTATACGGTGTAACTGCCCGCCAAACGGGGACGGTAAAAAAAAAAAAAACACTCCATATACAACATGCAATCGAGGACACACACTCCCAGTGTACAACATGCAATCGGGGACGTTTGTGTATGTGTATGATATTTCTCCCAGTAACGGGGACGTTGGGGCGTGCACACAAATTTTGCGCATTTTCTAAGGCGCTTTTAAGCGCCATCTACGTTTGAATCTGTGCCATTTGAGGGGTGGGACCGTCCCTCGTTTTCCTAACGTCCCCAATCTGTAGTGGAGTGTCATACTTACGTTCCGCGGTTGAAGTAATTTACAAACACACACGCACACACGCACACACACACGCACACACACACACGCACACACGCACACACCACACGCACACACACACGCACACCACACACCACACACACACACAACACACACACACACACACACCACAGCACACACACACACACAATTACACATACACAAACAGACAACACATACACAGTCGTCTCGTGCATATATCACAGCCTTTCAGCCAATTATATTTTAGTCTGAAGGCATAACTGACATGTGTAGTTCATAATTGTATTTTTCAAACTTGTTTGTTCATTTACTGCCTGTTATTATTAAAGGTACTGGCTAACATTTACCACAGTTAAAAAAAAATCTGAGCTACATGATTCCCCATGCTACCATTGTCTTTGATAAGGTCTAAAAATGACGCCCTGAAAAAATTGTATTTCAAAATGATTATTTAGTGCTTTAAAAAAGTGAAAATCATAAGTTGATCGGATTCACCTGCCCATTTTCTCCCATAGACTTACTGTGTGTACAGTACACACAGTAAGTCTATGGGAGAAAATTACACCTACGCTATTTAAACTCGCCCCGAGTTTTAATTGTTTATTCACGCATAACTTGCCATTGGCAGTGTAACTTTCCAAACTTTTTTATTCTAGGGTGTTTATTTGTCCATATGAACACTAACTACTATGTAGTTCAGATATCAAAATTTGACAATTTTTACAATTGAAGCTCCACAACGTTAGCCTATCACTTTAATCTATGGCCTCTATTTTTTTACGCAAGCTACATTTTGTGACACGTTAAACAACTACTAATGTACTTGCCATAACAAACCTGTAAAGGCAGGCATTTGAACATTCATTTCCATAATCACTCAAGTACATCAAGACAAGACAAGATAGAAATATATATGTTAATATATCATTGGTTGTCCCGCAGGACTGCCCTGGCATATGTTCCCAGCAGAAGGGCCTTAACCCGTTGGAGACTAAGTACGAGTTAACTCGTGTTGGGGTCTATGGAAAATGTGTGTTATAGCAAAATCAAATCATCTCCAACGGGTTAATAGTTGTCTCTAACTTGAAAACCATTGGCTATTTTCAAATGAAATTAAAGTAGTGTGATATTTTTAAATCCTTCTGTCAGTCTGTTGGTGCAAATATCCAATAAGGCAATATTTCTCAAATTAGAGAAAATTTACTGTTAAGGCACTTCGGCCAGGAACATATGCTAGGGCCCATCTACTGGACAACCAATGATATATGATGTCATATTCACAGACAAGTACAGCAAATTAATTCAATTCAAAATATCATTTATTCAAATAATTTCAGGTAAAATGGTTAATGATGTTTGGAGGTACTGTCTGAAAAATTACAGGTTGAAGTGGGAGTACTTTGTAAATCGTTTTTGTGATTTTTCAACACTGTTATTAGTAAACATGTTAATAACAAACATATCACAACAAGACAGAAAATAGACATGAATATGAGCTGGAAAGTACACATATAATGCATCTGAAGTTTTGTGTCATGGAATAACACAACATTTTTCATCAATGAAAGCAAACATTATATTAACTTCCCACGCCATGTTCCGTTTGGTAAATATTAAGGTCCAGCCAAAACCAACCTAAAATGGTAAGCAGTATTGTAAGCCTGTGTTCAACCTTCCACAAAAGTAAAATAAAATGTGGGTTCCCAATGATCAATGACAATACCATTGTCCATTCACCTATTCTCAAGAAAGACAAGTACATAAATCTGCCCAATGAAGATGTTTGACACATAAAGAGATCAATAATTATTAATCACAAGGTGTTCGATCTACATGAGAATACTAAAAAGTTACCTTTTTTCAGTAACCGATCATAGGTTAATACCTCTTTAAAGTGCATCCTTAATAATATATTTTTAATGTAATCTTGGCACAACTTTGTCTCACTACAAGAGAATTAAACCTTCCTACTCATTTCATATATGGTTTAAAAGTTTTCATTTTCAAATTGAGTTATTTTTTATTTATAATTTGTCATCACATTCTAGCAACAAATGTATGGCACAGCTTCACTTATAAACATACTATTATGCAAATGTTAAAGTAGAGGATTTAAAAAAAAAATATGTTGAAATGAAACTGTTAGAATGGGCCCATACTGCATGTACCAACTTAACAAAATTACTCTGAATGGTTTTATCAATGAAAGAGCAAATTAAACTGATTTGATTTTTTTTAATCAGTTGACAGGAGTAATAATCTTCACAAGAAATAGTAATACGACAGTATATATTAATTCATGCCCATCACAATATTCTAATCAAACTTTACAAAGAATAATGATATTATCACACAGAACTTTAAAGAACATCTAATTCTTTTTTCTTTGTTATATATATGTAATCTTTAAACATTTTACAATATTTACAATTGAAGATGTCTTGATTTTATGGTATATCTAGCTGTGTGTGGAATGATACTAAAAAAAATGATACAAATGTCAAGTGTATTGTCATTTTGCTACATATTACTACTTTTGAAAATAAAATGTTTTTAAAAGTCATGATGGCACAACTTGTTTAACTTAAAGAACATTACATAGATTAACATCTTTACACATAATATGGATTGAAGACCACAATCACATGTTTCCACATCATTCTATAACATGACAATCCATATGTCACATTAAAAGCATGATCAATAAACAATCTAATATTATGTGATTAAAAACAACAAAATGTTAACTAGAGGATTATTCCGAATGATACCACATATTAAATAATTATTAAGATGCAACGTGTTTTACACTTCTATCATATTTGACATCACTACTTGTTATCATTATATTATGATATCATCACACACATATTAGTGTTCTACTCTATATACTTTGCATTGATTTCGTGATTATCTATGAATATAATCAGACATGTAATACTATTTCACAACTGAATAACCAGTCACCCACAAGGTTTGTTAATAACCAGCCTATCACACTTCTTCCAATGTATATATTACATTTCATTTGAAAGTCATTTTGTGTGTCAATAAAACTACATGTAAATGTTGTATTATCTAAACACAAGCAGCTATCTTATGAGAGATGGGTATGTCTTGAAATTTGATTACCTGAGATCTATAAAAGTACTGAGTGCCGAGTGAGTTCAATAACTATTCTTCTTGGTATATCGAGGAATCCTTTGCAGGGGAGCCTCCAACCTTCTCTGTCAAGTCTTATCATGATTCCAAAAAAGTGGGCTTATCAGGTTCAAAGGTGCAAAACAATTTGAAGGCAAGATGAAGAAGGTCTTAGTAGCACCTTCCCCCCCCACCCACCACCACCACCCTCCCCATGCAGTCCAGGGGACCTTCCCCTACCTTCTATGTTACTAATAAATGAAGACTCAATTCAGCATTAACAGGTTAGCACACTTTATCAGATCATGGGTGACTAGGTATCAAGATTTCTTTGCAATTCATATTCTTCTCACTCAAATGGTTATAACACAGACACAGACTCCCAATAATTCTTCATACAATGAAATGCTCCCTCTATCCCACGACAAGAGATGTGTGACCAGGGTCAGTACTCCTACCTCCAACCATGCTGTCTCAATTTCTGCTCTAAAAACTCATCAGCTGCATAGAAGCTTCATCCGCACTCGTTCTATGGTCTGCAACAGTCTCACAGACCATGTTGTTGGAACAATTTCTTGCATGGTGCTGAAGTCTATTTAAAGAGCTGTGGCCATAAGTTTCTTTTGGGAAAGGGTCATTCATGAATTGAGTGTTTCATTCCCCACCCCACCCCACCCCCTGCCAGATTGATAGGGCTAATGTTTTTGAGTTGGTGAACCATTTAATCTGCCTTCTAAATCTTTGGTGGTTTGGTTGACTATTATTCATACATGTATCTTATATACTCACAAAAAAGATGCAAGCTGTCAACATCATATCCTAGCCTTCTGGTAAGACATGTGTGTTGGTGAATAATTAATGGCTGGAATTAAATAGGTGGTATCCTGTGAATGCTATGTGGTGAAACAAAGCATAATGTATGACCTCTCTGCATGCAGAGGTTACCACACATGGGCTCAATGTGCATCAAATATCAACAAAATAACTGGCCCATCATTACTAATACAATAGCAATCATGTTACAATTTTTTTTTCAATTTGTTTCAAGTAGAATATTACTTAAAATAAAAACTACAAAAATGCCAAGTTCAATATAATTCAACTTGAATAGAAAGACAAAATACATATTATTCATGAAGTTACCAGAACTGTAAAAGATAAAAGTAAAAAAGAGAAATTGAATTTCCAATTTTGTTCCAAACAAATTGTTAAGAAAATATGTCTAGGTGAAATGTTATTTTCGTGCTTGATACGAAGCTATGGTTGATTTCATGGAAGTTCAAGAGTTCTAATGTGACTCATCCATACAATCAGTGCAACTCGCTCTGTATTTAAACACTGTCTGATTAAATATATGACAATTACACACGATGCATACACACATATCTATAAGTATATCATTCAGTTAATATATAAATGCTCTATTAATGCAGGCATGTAAGGGTACCACACTAATGGGTAGGGTTAATTAACCAATCACATTCAGATTTTACTTGACAGCTCAAGCCAAAACAATTGAAACATATAACACATAGGTTTCGGTTTCCATTTGCTGAGTGTTCTCGTTCAGAAGCTGAGATTTTAGAGTAGTTGACTTTGATCCCGACCCAAGAGTTATCATGACTCCTCTGAGGTCTCCAATTTGGTGGATATCATCTGGGCATATTGTGAAGAATCATCCCCTAAAAAGAAGGAAAGGGTAATATCAAGGCTGCATAACATAACATTATGCCAATAAGTTAGAAGTAAGTAAGTAAGCTAAGTAAGTTTAGTATGTTAGTTAGTGAGTTATTAGTTAGTTTTAGTAGGTAGTATGTTACGTTAGTCTATTACGTTAGTACGTTCACGAGTTTAGTACCAGTTAACTAAGTTCTAATAATTACACGCAGTGGATCTCGATTTGCAACATCCCCCAGGACCAGAAAACAGATAACCTATCCCCTTGGAAAGCTATTGATGAAAGGGCATGTCTTGTGAAAATCTGAGTGACCAGTAAGTTAATTACCTATGAATCTTGAAAAAATGGTAGACAAGAAAACACAAAGGCCGTTTAAGTGATATGTTAGTAATGGTAGGAATTGTTTTTCTCGGCTAGAGCATGAGAAGAAGATTCAAAATCAGAGTCATTAACGCGTTTACTTATAATTCCACCTAAAAGCTGAGTTTCTAGACTCCCTAAATTTTGCATTAAAGCTTATAATGAAAATCCACTACTTTGATTTAGTCATCAGCTGGTCACGATTGAGAATACTTAATTCAATTGAGTTATTATAATATATGTATAACAGATGTCACCAAGCTTGGACTATACATGCTTGACAAACGATTTTCACAAGGAGACGGAAAAGATTTGACAGATACTCCCAGAATTCCCAGCTCCATTTGCGTGTTCATTTCATCTGTTTCATTGACCTTTGTGAAGCGCTGCGATATCCCATGTCTGCCACCATCAAGAGAAATGTCAACACGTGTAACTCTGTAGAATGATGAAAGAGATGATTTAATGGACATCAGCTTTTAACATTCAACCTCCAATTGTAAAACTGCATGGAATCCAAGAGGGGTAGGAAGTGGAGGGGAAGGGGAAGGGAGGGGAGGAGGGAGGAGAGAGGGGGATCGGGAGGAGTAGGGGGAGGGGGGGAGATATATTACACAGTGGTTTGAAAGACATAAGTTAACATTGTGCTCACATTTATTTCCCCCCCCCCCCCCCCCGGATTACTTAGGCTTAAAAGAGCATTGCCTTGATTGGGAGAAGTTTAAAAAACAACCAAGAACAATGGTTGAAATATATACCATGAATACCGCCAAGTAGGAGTACTGGGTACTTTGTCTTGGAAGGATTTGTCTTGAATTGGTTTCCTTGGGGAGAAACCAGGCATTACTATTTACAAGTAATGAAGTAATTGATAACCTGATAAGATTGATCCCATACAAGAAGCAACAAATTTACCGATGTCACAAAGAGCACTGATGCTGATTGTTAAAGGTACAACATTTGACCATGAAATTTATTCAGCATGCCTTGAGCATTACTTAGATTCTTGAGTAGTTAAAACCAAGTACAGACTTCCTTCTAAATCACTGATATTCTTAATTATAAAAGCCACAGGCCTATACAATGACCGCATTTTAAAATGTGAGCTACATTAATCGCTCCATGCTCTAGGTGTGCTCTGAAATGGTCTAAAAATGGAGAGCCCAGAAAAGAAGAGTTATTTAGTGGCTCTTGAAAACGTGAATAATCATGAGTACTTCAAGTTGACTGAGGATGTTCACCATGACATTTCCTATAATATAGCTTACTGTGTGGAAGATCTAGGTTTTTTTTACTCGCACGTACAGTGGGAAATTCATGAAGTGACTTCCATTCCTACATATCTTGCCAGTGACAGGCCTAACTGTCAAATCTTCTTTATTATAGGGTTATATCTTGGACCATTAAGTAGTTACTCGTAGCTCAGATATTCAATTTGACATTTTTTAAATGAAGCTCCACAATGTTAGCCTGTGTCTTTCAAATGCTTGGAAACATCATATCCTGCGTCCACCTCCTGATATGGGTAGCCTTGATGGTGTAAGTGGCACGGCTGTGCGAGACGTCGCCCTCTCTTTTGTTTTGAAGCTGACCGGGCGCTTGGATGGTGTATCCTGTGATGGGCAGGGGCTGTATCCAACCAGTCGTTCCACTGTGTCCCAGTCAACTGATGTATGCAGACATGAGATTATTATCTATTATTGCCTTGTCCTGCTATTTCGATGACAAATGGGACCAGAAAAGCGAAACTTAAACACTGTTACTGCAGGAGCATCGAGCCCGTGTAGTTTGCATATGGATATGTGACCCGAACACCCAGGTTTCACCCTTTCTTTCGAATGACAGTTGGGCGTGGGGTCCTTTTATGTGTTGAGTGTTTCTTCTCAACAGCGGACCTCCGGCTTTACATCCTATCCGAGGAATGGGGTAATAGGGATAAAGTGCCTTACCCAAGGACACAACCGTCACGGCGTGGACTCGAACCACAGACCTCTAGGTCAGGAGGCCGAAGTCTTATCCACTAAGCCATGACGCCTCCAAGATGTGAGAATAATTTAAGTCTTGCTTTCCAACAAGTAACAAAGTTCTCAAACTTATCATACACAAAAAACAACATGCCTCCACTCTAGATGGTGACGATATAATTGGGAGAAGTCAAAAATGCCTCAAGAACCAAATGAGTTGAGATATATACCAATATATACACTGGCCAGTGTGTATATTCAGGCTAGAAGAATTAGTCTTAGATTTGTTTGAGGAGAAACATGAATTCACTTATCATCACTGCATTAAAATATAACCCTGAGGGAAATTAATCCCATAAAAAGCTACATAACAAAGTTGAATGTCGCAGTATTTTCTGATAATAATTGTACAACAAAGAGGAAATGTGGCTCTGAAATTTTCACAACAAAAAAATTAAACAGTATACCTGATTCTGGTATCATTGTGTTTTAAACTAAGGACTACTTCCAATCTTGCCATTTCCCTGTATGTACAATACCAGTACACTATCATCACTTGCATATTCACTTTGTACATAATATAAATACTAAAATGCTTTAGACTCGCATTTAATAAAAGTAGAGTTAAACTCAAACTCAAGTCTTCAGTCAGACTTAACTTCAATTCATGTTGTGAAAGTGTGATTTTGTTCCATCAAGGTTTAATTCATGCTATCACTGATTGATAGCAGGTAGACAAACACTGGTTGTTTTTACCTAAACTTTTGCAATGTGGAATGCTCCACCAAAACTTACACTGATACAATCACAATTGAATGGTTTTCATAACCTATAAGGAAAGCTCTCATTGTAAGTTACTCACATGTGGGGGGAATAACTTGTAGTCTCTTTTCTGGAAGTAGTTTGTGGATTCATGACCCTGAACTGTGATGGTTTTCAACCACTTGACCGATCTAGAATGAGAATGTAGAAAGAACATCACACATAAGACACCAAATTAAAACAAACTACCTATTACTCGGCATTTTGACTTTTACATCTTCACGAATTCCTTAAATTTATCCAAGAAAGCCTCCTGATGTTAGATTGTAAAACCTATAACCCTTTACCCCTCTTCCCCACCCCCCCCCCTCATTTAAGAAATAAAAAAAGAATTAAAATAAAATAAATACATTACAATAAGATGCTAAATAACTACCTATTTATCTACATTTTGACTTCACTTCCCATCTTCACGAATTCCTTCAAATTAGATTTTGTAACCCATTACCCCATCCCATCTCCCAACACATGGTACACATCCCACCCACACCCCCCACCAAAAGAAAAAAATCATAAAATAAGGGAATGAAATTCCATCCACATTTCAAACAATTATCAGAAGGGCACACGTAATAATCTCAATCATTTAAAACATGTTTTTTACACTTGTCTACCTTGAGGTTTGGTTGGCTTCAAACACTACTTAGTTTCTAATTTACTTATTGTGCTGTGGATGCTATTGTTTGGAAACAAATGAAAACCTGCATCAATTTGTGTGCAGATTTGAATGTACAGGTATATATTTTTATCTATTTGAGACCTTTGAATAATATAATACAGCTTTGTCTGGAAGAATTTATTACAGGATATTCTTTTTCTTTTTCTAATAAAAACTATCCATTGCCTTGAGAGAAAAAGAAATTATTGGTTGTTGACATGTTGACAACATTCCCATTTTACACAGGGACATGTTCACGTTGTGGCAGGTGAAGGAGAGGCTCAAGCGGGCCATTATAAGCGCTCATCTGTGCAGATAGCCATGACCGTACCTTGCACCAACAACACCTGGCACCACCATCCTCATGGGGTATCCATGGTCACGAGGTAGGTCGCAGCCGTTCATCTATCAACAAAGAAAACAATATTCACAATTGAAGGGTTGTGATATGACCAGGAGAAATAAATTATGCCTTTAGAACCAAACTGTTTGAAACATATACTAAAGATACACTAGCTAAAGATCTCCTGGTTGGAAGGATTTGTCTTCAGTTTGTTTACATAAGGAGAATCAAGCATGATCAAACCAGCAGTTTAATTCTATTGAAGCCCGAAAGAAAGAAATCCCATAGAAAGCTACTCAACAGATTTGACTGTAACAAGACATACTGAGGGAAGTTATTTCTAAATGAGTCAACTTTTGACTAGAAAATTTTCACAGTACAATCCTTGCATAGTTTGTTTTCATTCTAGAATAGTTTTATCCCAAGTTGAGGACTACCCCCAATCATGTCATTCACCTTTACAGGACTGTAAAATACCACCTGTAAGTGGGATCAAATTTCCAAAACTTTTTCAATTACCAAATTCTTGTTTTGTTTTGCTTGTTTGTTTGTTTGTTTATTTTTTTTGGGGGGGGGGTTATCATAAATTTAGTTAAGAGACCGCAGACACATATAAATTTATTGATAAGAGTCACAATGACAGTGACAATGACAATTATACATCATAATAAAGGAATCTTGGGGTGGGATCAAACAAACATGATTTGTCAATGACTATCCCCTTACCTCCCACTGTAATGATTTATACATGCATACATAAGTCACAAACCACTATTGAAGGGCTAGACAGATTGTAGTAATACAGATGTTTGCAAACAACTTGTACGTAGAAACAATCACCACAAATTATTATAATTCTTTTTAATTCATGCTGTTTATACCCCATTTAGACTACCAGTTAGTATACAGGAAAGTCACAGAGATATCCAGGGACTCTCACAGGGAAGAAATTGAAAGCAAAATTTATTTTGTCCTTTCAGACCAAACTCTGTCCACCCACCTGGTCTTGCCAACAAAAACACACTGATCACGTCTTGTCAACAAATGTTGACGTTGGTCACCAATTTCAACTGGCATGTTGATAAACAAAATTGAATTCAACGACAGCACTACTGACTACCATTAGTATGTTTAGGAAAAGTGAATGTGACATCACATTATTTGAATGGTAAATGACCTAAAAGTACAATACCTTCTTTAACAACATTACACTAACATCAAATACACATTTGCTCCTACCTCCAATGCAATAATCACATCTCCCTTCGGATCCCTGTAAAATAAAGACAAAAAAAAACTTTTCTTTAGTATATTGTATGGTTCCTTTTCAATGCACGTGCATGAAATAATTTAATTCAATTCAATACTTATGGCACGCTAATTTATGCATGAAATTACAATTTACTTCTAAATCACTAAATAAAGCTCCAAAAATGCTAAGTTCTTGGTCTAGACACTCTTTGTACCATTCTTAGCAAACACATTTGAAAAAAAAAAGTCAAATTCAAAGTAGATTTTTTATGTATTTGATAGTTTTTTTTCCTTATGTATTTCTTTGGGGTTTTTATGACCTTTCCTTTTTATTGTTTTTTGATGAAATTTGTCTGGGACACATTTGCAATCATAAACAGCATAAAATTGATAAATTTTAATCAGTAAAAGTAAAAATAATCATACATTTATGAATTTTGGCTGAAAACACAATTTGCATTGAAATTACACATGATTTCACATTTTTGAAGAATTTTTGGTGCAACATGCAAGTACGATATGTTGCATAATTTTGGAACCGCGTACCCGGACTACGTAAATTTAGTCTCAAACAGAAAGAAAGAGTCGCGAAACACTGTGGCGACTGCTTCACGCATTGCAGACATAACACACAAACGTTTAGGGGGAGTGGATTCCACCCCCCTCCCCCGGGCCTTTTCGGGTTGAATACTTTGTGGAAGTTTCACAAGAATTTCAGTTGATCTTAAAGTTTAGGTGTGCCTGAAAATCATGGTAAGTCACTTGTTGCAATACAGAAGTGCAGAAAATATTGTTTCAGCTTGCCTGAAAATAACTGAATTTATTCAGAATTTGTGAAGCTTTACAGTAATTTTGATTCACACATAAAATTTAAGAACAACTTGTATTGTGAATTCCCCCCCCCCCCCAAAAAAAAGAGAGTACTCTACCACCCCCAAAATATCAGAGGAATTTGTTGCAATAGCATCAAGAAAATTACAGAAGGTTGAATAGATAATATATGGTCATGTGTTGTATGGTGGGACCCCCAAATACCTGGTGGCGTTACATTTTTCAGTCCTCTTAATTGAATTTGATGCATCAGAGCTATCCTTCATCCAATTATGATGAATTTGAGCTCATTCTTCAGCAAAATTATTCTGCTTTTGGAATATGATAAGCAATCTTGCATCACACTTAGTTTAATTAGTGAAAAATGCAAAAATGTTAACGAGGGTAAATCTGGTGGATAAGCGGTGGAGGATAAGCGGAGGAGGAGTGTGTACAATCTCTATGGGGAAATTGCAAATTCACCTGTACTATTTTGTTTTTCCTACTATTTGCAGCAGATAAGCTGTCTTAGAGGTATGATATGCATCTGACTAACTTGACACATGTTGTACTTAACAATTCTCTAAAGTAAAAGTGACATCAATTGTCTTTTAGGTCATTAATTACTTAATTAATGACTGGTGTAGCTTATGCTTGTCATTGACTTGTAAAGGTTATGAAGCATGAAAGTACTGCATATAAGGACACACATGTATGTTCACTTCAGGGCTTCATTTTGGTTTAAATTTTTAAATACACTCTACTGATCCATTTATTTAACACTGTTCTACTAATCAATCTCTAAAATTTGTTAATTAGGTTTAGTAAACTGTTTTATTTAATTAGTGTAATTAATGCTATTGTAACAAATCGCAACACAATTTTAAACATATTTTGCCACACCCTGTATCACTACATCTAAAAATAAAAAAGTAGTAAAACCATACATTTTCTTGAAGCTGAAAGCGTCCTCTTTCACACCATGACATCAATTTCGAGCCTTGACATAATACTGGCAAGTGCAATGAGTTGTCATCAATATCACAAAACTTCACATTTTTTGTGATATTACCCTTTAATTTTTTTACACACCCTGTATAGCAACTTGACCTTGGCTGATTGAGATTCTCTGCAGTATAAGCTTTCAGAAAATGTATACTTTTGTTGGTTTTTGATCAGTACTTTTTGAGTTAGATTGGTTTAAATGCAAGAAGTGACAAAATTCTTAATTTTGGTGCCTGTAACGCAAAGGGGCCCCACCATACGACACATGACCATATGTGTATATATAACATTCTTACATTGCTTTCATAAGTGGTATGGATGATCCATATCCTCGGTTCTCCTTGCAGACATCAATCCCTTCAAAATCAATGTGTAGATCTTCCCATCTGGACTCCAACTGCAAAAAAATAATAATAATAATAAATAAAAAATCGTAATAAAAATAAAAATACTGTGTTTGTGTGTGTGTGCGTGCGTGCGGGCTTGTGTGTGTGCATGTTGCGCATGATTTCTTTTTACAGGACCCTTCAATCAACAAACGTTTATGTGCTTCTTAAAGGGCCCTGCATTTCCAAATATTTATAATTTTTCAATTACACGCAAAGGTAAAGCTTTGTTTTGTTTCCAATGCTTTGTTTAGGTCACAATTTATGTCAATTGTTATAAAGGAACTACATATTGATATTGTAATATATGATTATTATAATTTGTAGACACTATATTCACTTATTGTATTGTTTTAAAGCTTTTCCTTGTATTTTGTTTTGTCTTTGTATTTGGAAATGGAAATAAAATGAAATGAAATGAAATAATAATAACAATCAATCAATCATATGAGCAACAACAACAGAAATAATAATGATGCATCATGTAATAATACATCAGTTTCACTGATGGGTAGTCAATGATTTGCCTCCACCCTCCCTTACCAATTTTCCATGCAATTGATGGCCATGAACACAGACTTTGTTATATTCAAGTCATATCTCATATCCAATGTACATAAATTCACCCGAGTACATGAATTTGTTAAGCTCCATAGAGAAAACACTACTTTGTCACTAAACAAGATATATACATGTATGCCTAGCCGGGTTTTGCCTGTGCCAGGCAAGTCCTTAGAAAACTACATTAATTAAATACAACCATTTATAAATTCAACTGACATGTAATCTTTGCTCTTCAACCTTTATAACCTTTATAAGTTAGTAGAAACATCTCACTATCTATTTCTAACCTCCCCTAACCACACCACAATTGAGCACTAGAAGCTAATGACATGCATGTAATTTGGCAAATTTATACACAGTTTATTATTAAACGTTTGACCCTTGCAATTTAGCTTTCATCCCTTGACAGAATTGTTCAACTACTGCTATCACTAGGACACTGTTTGCTGCAGTTATTCTTAAATATGTGACCGCCCAGCTCCAAACCAACAAAAAGTCGCAGATTATGATTCTCTGTAAAATGTGTCATTTAGGTTGACCACCTCAAAATTTCAAAGTTTTTCTAATCTGAAAGAGTAATCTTTTCTCTTTCTACCATCAAAATTTGGTGGCTTAAAATGAAACTGAAACTGAGATATTGGCAGTTTTTCTGGTCCACATTTTTTCGGACATGTGCTTCCTCATGGCGCACCTGAGTGAAAGTAATCTTTAAATCCTCTTTTTCTCCCGTTTCTGTGAAACTGCACCTCCGAATTCTGTTGTGTTTCAATCACTTTTTGACTAGGTTAGGATGGTCCGATTTTAACAAGTTTTATATCATTTTAAAGCTGAGAGCTTACTCTTTAAAGCTATGAAGAAAAGTGAAAATTAATTTTGGCCTACTTTTTGTGGGTTTTGAGCTGGGTGGTCACATATGGTAAATAATTCAGAGTTTAGGGACCTTTGACCTTTAAATGTGACATTTTAGCAAATGCATTCCACTGCCTATTGTCTTTGTATTATATGACAATACTATTGGACACCTCTGGCTGTACTTAACACTGAAATATCTAATTCTACGCAAAGTTAATTGATCTCTAACCCTTGACCTGGTACATGTCACACAACATCTAATCAGTTCATCTGCACCTCATGATGAATGCACTCAAGGGTTCAGCACAGGGTTGGGTTTCTTCCGGAAAAAACTATTTTTTTCCGGGACGGCGGAAAAAAACTGGAAGAAACCCCTTTTTTCCGGTTTTTAACGGAAAAACTGGAAAAAAATGAAAAAACCTCCAAACAATATTTTCCCGGGCCAATAAATAATATGAAATACGGTGATTTATGAGAAATTAGTATATCATTACAACATAATATAACTGGCAACTACATATTTAACAGACAGCAAGAAAAAAAACCTAATACTTGCCACAATCTAAATCCAAGAAATTAATATTTTGAAATAAAATAATTATCCTTCAAACGATCTCTAATAAAGGGACAATACATGTAAGCAGTGTATAACTTGTATTTGCATGAGCTAGCATGGATCTTTTTCATTAAAGTATTGCATATATGTCCTAAACTCTATTATTCATTTTTATTATTCAGGATCTATGGTATAATTATATTTTCCTAAAAGACAACTGACACACTTTGGCATCCACTTTGCATGTGTTAACTTACTTAGCTTGTTTTTATATTAAAGCAACAAGTTTAGATTTGGAATTTTTTTTCATTTGAAAGTTTTATGCCAAAGTCATATACACCAATCAACAGATTCTGAATGTTTTAGTTTCTTGTTTTTAATTACTAACACGTTTATGAAAATATGGAGGGCGGGGGAAGACCCAAGATTTTGACTATATTCTTACATACATATAGCATACAAAGGTAATAAGGTTTAAGGTTAGTTCTGAATTATACTTCATCAGAAAGAGCAGACTCGATCTTCTGATGAGAGTACATAATTCAGCTACCCCCACCCCCGCCCGCCCCTGACATTTTTCATTAAGTAAATAAAAAACTAAAGGCATCAGATGTTGTATTGGTATGATTATGACCTTTTGGGACATAAACCTTTCAAATACAAAAAAGTTGCGAAAAAAAAGAAAACCCAAAAATCAACTAAAACTTGCACTTTAATTCATATCAGCATACTTTGAGAGTGCCGTTCTGCCACACCATAACTGTAGTAATTATGGTTAGGCATCAAGAGCAATTCTCTTAAAATGTTCTGACAAAATGGTGACAATTTCAAGTGTCTGGCAACAACACTTACACCAGGTGAAAAAAACTACACAAGGGCTCGGGCGATGTTCGCCCCTGAAGATGGCAAAATCGCCCCCCGAAATGGCAAAATCGCCCCCGTAAATTGCCCGCAGGATTTTATTCAAAGAAGATATCTGTAACATTCAAAAAGTAGCGTCCCCGAGAAAGAAAATTTTACTTTTTTCCTTGGCCTTACACAAGCTAATTATTTGACAATTTTTTCTCCATGCTATAAACTGAGCGTATACATTACAGCACAATCAGTTGAGTAGTTACGTTATTGCATGGAGAAGTGACCATGAATATGGAGGGAATCAATGAACTATGGTTAGAAGTTCATAACCAAAACAGGGGAGAACAAAAAAACAAAAGAGTCTGTCCTGTTGTATTATAGTTATGACAATTTATACAATGAAAATCTTGAAATAAATAATGAAAAAATAAACGCTTAGGAGGTTTTTTTTCCATTTCTTCCGAAAAGCGGAAAAACCTGTTTTTCCGGGACGGAAAAACCGGTAAAAACCGGCGGAAAAACCGCCTGCGGAAGAAACTGCCAACCCTGGTTCAGCACACACAGACTAGATATCATATTAACATACAGAGAGATAGACTGACAGATTGATGGACAGTTGGATGGATGGATGGATGCACAGATGGATGGACTGACAACTCAAAAACATAGCACCTCTGGCCTCTTCACGGTGGGAAGCCTAAAAAAAAAGAAATTGCTTACCTTTTCAATACCAGCCATGAGAAGAACATCTCTGAGCCTGGGACCTTTCCAGATAGCATTACTGATAGCAGCATGACCCCAGGGTACACCCTGAAATGAAATACCATCATTGTACACAACTATGCAAACATAGTAAGCAAATAATTACCATTGGTGAAGGTGATGGGACAATCTATCACTTCCAAGGCGATCTGGATGTAGCCATCTTTCTGAAGCGAAGCTGAGGAAATACATTCAGATCGCCAAGGAAGTGATAGTACGTCTCGTCGCCTGAAACCAAAAGGTGATTTTATTGCTCAACCACATCTGAAACTATTTAACTAAAGAAAAAAAGGATGTATATTTCTCTAAGAAAAGGTATTTGGGCCTGAATATGGAATATGTCAACCCACTTGGGTGCGAACTGGACGATCGATGTGTATGCGTGCATGCTAGCATACATGCATGTTGCGTTTTAGGGAACCGTGCCCTCACGAAACACGCGTGCCACCGGTTGCGCCGAGCGACTGATAGGCAAACACGTCGTCAGTGAGTTGATGGGCGAAAGTACACTTTATCATGTGATCAACTTTTGACCAATCCTTCAAGATTTTTAGTATGTGGAAAGTAAATGCATTTAGCATACAGCTTCATGGGGACTGGATCACCTTGTATAAAATCTTTCAAACAGGGTATCAAAGGATATGGGTTACTGTCAAATTAGAAGAAAATGACAAGTTGAAACTACATAGTCCTTAATTAGATATTAATGCTCCCAGAATCAAATGAACATGTACTGTTTAAAGTTTCTGCTGTGAAAATTTCAGTCATATAGTTTTTGTGTTTCTTAGATTCACATCAATACTACAAGCTTTCAATTGTTTCCTGAATCAAATACATGTATGAATTATACCACCAATTAATTATACACTTGTACACATGCACATTCACAATATATGCAGTGAAAAATATTCTATTTCAAGTAAACATAATGTATAAATGGATTATATTGAAGACATCCTGTGCATGAAAAAAATAAACAATCCTACAGGAATAGAAAAAACTAAGCAAACGAAATGCAGGACAAACCATACCCTCCCACCCCCCCCCCCCAACCATTACATGATGCAATACTGTTTGTTAAACTATGCATTACAAGATAAGGCCTAAAACAAAAACAAAAAAGTTATGTTGCCCTCAAGCAGGAAATTTTGAAAATTGGGTCGGTCGGTCGATTTTCTTTGTTTTTTAATTTAATTTTTTTTTATAAGAAAACCCGAAGGTAACCAAAACACATGTACGTACTCTACTGTGCAAGTATATGTAGGACGAAAATGTGTGAGAGTTGAGTTTTCCGATATTTTTTATGGGTCTTTCAAATGGGCAAAACACATATAAAAGTGCTGTTTTATGCCAATGAAAAGGAATTTTAATAAATTATTTGCTGAAATCTTACATTTTCTCCTGAAAATGGTAAATTTGTTTATTTTGGGTCTGCATAAAAAAAAAAATGCGACCCTGTTTTTTTTTGCATTTAGCGGTCGGTCGCTTGAGGGCAACGTAACAATTTTGTTTGTTTAGGCCTAATTTATGGAGGGCAATGGCAAAAGCCCAAATGTCTCCATAACTATACCACTGATTGACAGAGCAGAAAACTATGGTGCCCTTCCATAAACTGATTGGGGGTAATAAGCATGTTCTGTACTAGTAGCATAAAAGTTAGAAGATAGTTATGGTGATAAA
>JZLH01S0611351.1:0-10719 GCA_001188425.1 Eucidaris tribuloides
GATCTAGGTAGCTGTCTGGCTCAAGCTCACATGCTGCTCGAAGCTAAAAATATACAACCTTTCACTGGAATTCTGGATTTGTATAGTCCAATTGAATTGCCATAAATGGAAGGGATTGGACCCTGAAGAAGGTACATTTAGTTTTGATCGTTGCTTTTGTTGTTGTTGTTCACCCACTTAAAAGTTATAACCCCCCCCCCAATACACACGTTCCTATATCTTAGTTTATCGAGCTATAGGCCTACTAGACAGTTACTATGACTAATGAACACAAAAATAGTGCATTTCAAAAATAGCTCATTTACAATTTCATATGACCAGCATTTGACCTCTGTTTTAAGACAGGGAATCCTTGACTCAAGCAAAGACACCACGTGTTTAAGCATGACTTGTCTCCTTTTACTGATGTCATACAATTCCTATAGTTACCCCAAGAACGGTCCCATTGCTTTTGGCTCAGTCTAACTGGCTGTCGGTCAATGCAAAAAGTATTGTGATCGAGCCAATTTGGAGCACACAATTAGCGTGCAAAATAATTATTCACTTTTGCTTTTCTGTATAAGATCAGACCCTAAAAACTCAGGGTTCCCAGCATTTCAAGAAATCAAAATTCCCTGATTTTTCCCTGATGAAGTCTCAAAATTCCATGATAATTATTTCAACTCATTTTCAGTTTCACATGTTTTCTATGTTGTTGCAGTATAAAACACTGACTACTTTCGATTTTTGGGCCAATCAAAATTCCCTGACTTTTCCCTGATTTGAGGCATTTTTATCAAATTCCCTGACTTTTCCCTGAGTGGAAAAAAGCAAAACAATTTTCCCTGATTTTACTGATGGGCTGGGAACCCTGAAACTTAAAATGTGGTGGAGGTGTAGCAGAAGTTTCGTTTCTGGATCCGGGGGATTGGGTTCGAGCACTGATTGGTTTCCCCGGAACCAATCTAGGGTGAGGCTCATTAGTTAGGGTTAGGGATAGGGTGGTTCTGGGGGATCCAATTTTCTGGCCAAATTCTGCGATTGGTTCCGTGGGATCCAATTTACTGGCCAGATAAGATATTCTGTGATAGGGGCATCAAATTCAGTCCTGAAGATTTCTTCATTGAAAGTTTGAAAGACCTCAAATGTTTCCCCTTTGTTACACAATCAGAAGTACCCTAAAAATCACTGTGACAGGTGCATTTGTAATGAAGCTAGAGCCAAAAGTTTTCCTTGTTTTAAAAAGCTTTAAATTCTGTATTCTTTGAAATGCAAAAATTTACATACTCTGTCTTTTCATGAACTCCCCCCCCCCCCAATTTGTGATATTAAAAAGTACACTAAAACAAGAAGACTTCAGATGTCATCTGTTGTTAGTTTAGACAACATGTTGTTTCATTGTTATTTGTTATTTTTATTTTGTTAATATTATCAAAAACCTGATTTAGTCTTAAACTGCACATCATCAGCATTTTCCTCAAACTTCCATGTTGTCTACATATTGTCAATAACACATTAACCCAATATAGATTAAGAACAAGATATTTTGGACTGGGGTCTATTGGAGGATGCATGTTATATTGAAACCAATTCATCTAAAACAGGTTAAAACTTATGGTCCAAAACTGCACAACATCTTTGCTAGTGCATAGTATATAAAGACAGCAATCATATGCACATCTCTCGATCTGTCTGTTTCTTCGTCAGAGCACGCGATGGTCATTTGTTTATAAGATGCTCTCTCTCTCTCTCCTCTATCCTCGTGATAAAGGTCACTTTAGATGATTATGTATTGGGTGTCATTCTGAACAGATTACTGGTATGCCCGGCATGTATAATGGATTCATAATCGGTCCTCGGGGTTAGATCAGCGGTCCAGATGACACTGTATTATTAACATCTTTGTTCTCTCACTGTGTCTCTTTTCACAGGGTTGCGTTGTCGAGCTGATCAGGGAGCTGCTAAAAATTAATGACCGACTTCTCTCTCTCTACCCCCCCCCCCCCATGAGATTGGAAAGATGAAAGTCTCCGGTTTCACAACAACTGGATAATTTGGTAAGTCGGCCTAGTAAATCAAATCCTTGAAGGAATTGTGAGTTGGAAGTGCTGACCATATGTCTAAAGTTCATGGATTTAAATACTTGAAATTGAGACATAGATATTAACACTTCCCAACTGCACCATAGTGAATGATAGGTACTTATATGCCGAGAAAGTCTATGAAAATCATTTAAATGGATAAAATTCCATTTTTGAAGGACACATCCATTCCAGATAATATGAAAAATAAAACAAAGGTATAACCAAATTTTGAATATTAAATTTCCACCTATATAGTACTTTAACCCCTTGGGGATGACACGCCTGTACAGACGCCCACTGCATCTCACACCCACAGACGTTTTTCATATTTACATGTATACTGGTCAAAATGTGTCTTTTATGGGTCAGACCCATTTGTGGGCAATATATACTTCACTGAAAAGGTTAACATATTTTGCTGGTCTCCTGTGTAAACCTGTTGTCTCTGAATGCACAATGTACTGGGCTTGGAACTGTACAAGTGCATCATCCCCACGCGCTTAAGTAATCAGTTTTCAATACCACTTCTATTTCTCTGCCTCCCCTATTTATTTAATTATAATTACTTGTAAGAAGTTTACAGAACAATGGCATTAATAATTGATGGATTACTGAATTTTTGGGGAGGTTTCTAAATGAGACATAGCAACAATGGATATGTCTCACAGCAAGAGTTCAAAACACAGACACGACACATCAACATGCTTCGCAGTATGATTCTATTCTCCACAAATGCATGCGTATGAGTCACAAGGTGTGTTCAACTGCAAGCCTGGCCTAAGATCCGCAGTGTTCTAATTATGTCCAGAGAATTTTCTCCACTAATGCAATTAAATGCGGCATCTCCAGACGTCATTTTCTAAATGATGAGAAAGCATCAAAGTATAAAACAGGTTCCCTATGGCTGCTTTGGAATTTACTAATAAGATGGGAAGAATTTTGACTGGTCCCAAGGTGGATGGAGTCGGCCATGGCGACGGGATGTGTCCCACCTACATCAGAGGCTAGGGCTAGGCAATGACCTTCAGACAAAGGGATGGGGGTGGGGAAGCGTAGTTATCACCAAGACATTAGTGCATCACAGGTGCAGACAAATTTACTTGTGCTGCCTAATTTTGGGCCATGACATCAAGCTATCAATGGGAGATATTGCTCAACAGTTTTCACATGTTTCCATATTAATACTTCATGTACACAAACCTGGCTATAAAATAGACTTGTTGTATCCACAACTACAAATAAATATCAAGCAAGAACATTTGGAATTGTTGGTATACTATCAATAAACTATAAAGGTAACACACATGTTTAATCTTATGTGGAGGAAATAGAAGAAAGAGGAAAGGAGTGGTGAGGAGGCAGAAGGGTATAAAGAGGGAGCAGGAGGAAGAAGGGAAAGGTCTGGAGAAGGAAGAAGGGGCAGGTAAGGAAGAGGGAGGAGGATGATTAGGGAAGATAATATTTAAGGAGGTGGGAGGGGAGTGAGGGAGGGGAAGGAATGGAGGGAGGGGAAGGAGAAATGAAAAGGAGCAGGATGAAGGAGGAGTAGTAGGGAGGTGGAGGAGAAAGTTAAGGAGAAGGTCTTGAAAGATGAAGAATGAGGAGGAGTGAGGATGAGGAATACGCAGGAAGAAAAAGGAGGAGAAATGAGGAGGGGGAATAAGGAGGAAGAATAACGAGAAGGAGTAACAGGAAGGAATAAGGATGAGGAATAAGAAGGAATACAGATGAGGAATAAGGGGGAGGAATAAGAAGGAATACAGATGAGGAATAAAGGGAAGGAATAAGGAGGAATACAGATGAGGAATAAAGGGAAGGAATAAGGAGGAATACAGATGAGGAATAAAGGGAAGGAATAAGGAGGAATACAGATGAGGAATAAAGGGAAGGAATAAGGAGGAATACAGATGAGGAATAAAGGGAAGGAATAAGGAGGAATACAGATGAGGAATAAAGGGAAGGAATAAGGAGGAATAAGGAGAAGAAATGACGGGGGAAAGGAGAAGGAATAAGGAGGAATGAGGATGAAGAATAATGAGAAGGAATATGGATGAGGAGTAAAGAGGAGGAATAATGGGAGGAGGAGGAAGAAGAATAAGAAGGAATGAGGAGGAGGAATAAGGAGGTGGAATAAAGAGGAAGAATAAGGATGAAGAATAACGAGAAGGAATAAGGAGAAAGGAGGAGAAATGATTGGGGTAAAGGAGGAGGAATGAGGAGGAATGAGGATGAAGAATAAGGATGAAAAATGATGAGAAGGAATGAGGAGAAATAAGGAGGTGGAATAAGGATGAGGAATAAGGATGTGGAATAAGGATGAAGAAGAAGGATGAAGAATAATGAGAAGGAATACAGGTGAGGATTAAGCAAGAAGATGGAGGAGGAATAAGAAGGAAGAATGGGGAAGAATGAGGAAGAATGAGGAGGAAAGAGGAGAAAGTGGAAGAGTAGAAGTACAGAGGGAGACAATGATGAGAAGAGGTAAAAGTTGGAGAACTATCATTAAGGCCAAGGAAAGTATAGATGTTCTGCATCAAATGAAGATGTATAATGTCCAAAATACTCACGTATCCTTCTGGGTGGAGTTTGATGAGGAACCGTTTCCTCTTGAAGCTCAACTTCCTGACCTTGGCCCAAGAAAAAGTGTTGATCTTAGTGTTGTTCTGGAAGACCAGAACGCCCTGATGAGACACCGCCAGATACAGCTGGATGTTTTCGTAGTCCTTCGCCGCGTGCAGCCGAACTCCGTACATCTCCAGCCGTCTCGCCACGTCCAACAGGTTGAAATCTGCGTCTGCCATCGTTTGACCACTGCACCCATGGAAAGAGGGTTGTGTATATCAATAAAATGGAAGCAAGAATCTGAGCTTTCTGAATGGTCGAGAGCCATGAGTTATTTTCTATTGACATCAATACTTTGAAGCTTCATAACTTTACCACATTTTATAAAACATACAACAGTGCAAAGGTCTTTATTCCTGAATTAGTGAAAATTATCCACAGCCATTCCCTTTGAAATATTTCAAACTATGACTATATTACTGTAGTAACTTGAAGTGATAATTTTCATACATGCACTCCAAAATTGTATTATCACTGAATAGAATTCCTACCCCTAGTACTGCTACTTGGAAGGGGAATCAAATGAAAGGTGGTTACTGAGGCAACATCATATGTGATACACACACAAAGCATGTATTGCAAATCTACATCTCAAGGTCATCATGATCATGTGTATTTCCTATAATCTTTGAAAAATGTAAAGTCATTAGATCCATAAGCTTTATGTAATGGACTAGACTAGACCCCCAACCTCAAATAATAACAAAAAGTTTGTTCAGTGGGGTTGTAATGATGAAAACAACACCCAGTATAGAGATGCAAGTCTTGGTTTGTTCTTATCTCAGTCTTGGGTTTTTGGTATATGATGCACCATGCGGTTCCCCAGGGTACCACACTGAGTAGAGCCCGCTTGTGCCAATTAACAATACAGTTGTTAAGTAATGATGCAGGTGTTGTCCAGTGTACAAAAGTCAAGTGAAAACAATGCTAAAGTTGGTATTTTTAAGACTTTTATAGTTGTAAAAGACCACTCAATACATTTTGCACAAGAAGAGTTTTTCAACATTGACACGCACGTGACAAAACTATCTTTATGAAGTTTAGTACCTCAGGGTAAAGTGCTGCCAAAAAAAAAAAAAAAATCAACAAAATAGTTTTCTATTTGGTACACCAGGGTACCATTTATGTCATCATATAAACAGGTCTCTATATAGTTTCATATTCACGAAAGGATTGGTTCATCCTGTGCCATCAGCATTAAGTCATACTGCAGAGGACTTGATGCCTCTCTTTTATTTCTATTTTTTTAATCTCTGACATGTAGAAATGATTCTAACCTTGGTATGTACTACATGATGTACATTACATTTTGTGCAAAGGGTATGTGGCTGTAAGATTTCAAAATAATGCACATGTGGACAGAGAATTCTGATCCTACACCTTATCTGAGAACAGCGAGTGAAATTATATCATTTGTGACCAATTATGGCTGTATGTGTCACTCAGATAATGTTATCACTCATTCTCATTCAGGATTTGGTTGTTTGTGCCATGTAGCCTATGGCTACTATCGCTATCAGTAGCCTTGACTATTTTCCCTGTAGATCAGTATTTTTTCCTGTTTACTAAATATAGAGGAACATATAACCTTTTACTTGCATACTTACTGTATGGATTCTCGCAGCTGTACATAAATGACCTTACAGCACATGTTTACAAGTTTATTTATAATGGCAGAAAAGGTGACACTTAAAAGACGGATCATTTGAAGACAAAAAAAATCACATTGACAAATTACAGTGTGAAGTTTCTTTTTCTCTAACTCTTTTTTTACAAGGTTCAATGGAAGAATCTTAAAATAAAAGAAGACATTCTTATATGTATCAACAATAACTGTCCAGGTAGCTGGTATTCTATTTCTAGTTGGTTGACTTTTTGACACAACTCACAACTGTAAATACACATAGATTCTGTATTTGTTTGTCTGCTTGTTGTTTAGTTAAGTTTTTGTCTATATTCTATTTGGAGGGGCTTATGTCTGCTACAGAACATATCATGTACTGAGAGCCACAAGGGTATTAACTCAGTACCTGAAGGGCGCTATCACTGTACAAAGTCATTGGTGCTAACACCCTTCTGGTTGTCAATATGAATTGAGTTAATGCCATTTTGGTTCTTGACCCACTTTTTAATGGTCCTTCCACATTTGATTCTATGCACATTATTCTTGTTTATATCGTCTCCATTATTGTGCATTTCTTTTCTTCATAACATTCAAGTGTGCATACACATACAGTAGTTCTACAATTTGCAAACGTTTGTCATGTTTTTCAATGAAAGAGGTATATAAAATCAAATTAATTCAACAACAAAATACTCTGATGTCTTACTAGCCCGTGGCACACTTACATGTGGTTTTTGTGATATTCCTGTATTTTTAATTCCATTGGTCTTGACTGGTTGGGCACAAATCGGAATGCTGTGATGTAGCGGCCATCATCATGCTCCATAGGACTGTAGTCCCCCACCTCGGCTAAAAGGAAAAAAAAACTAAAGACAGTCATTATTGTTAAAATCACTTTCTTCAAACTGGCAACAAATATGATTTTGAGATAGGTGGTGGACATTGGGCATTCATCTGATCTTTTACTTCACTTTGCATATGGAGTTTCTGTGATTAGGCTTCAACCATTTTGTTTTATTATTATTATATATAAAGCTGCACTGTTTATTTTTATTTATTTAAATTTTGTTCTTTGATTGTCTTATAATTTATCATTGATTTCTTGTGTTATTGTAAATCATGAAAATCAATAAAAAATGAAAAACAAACAAACAAACAAACATAATTTTGAGATACACCTTGCTGTGTAATATCAAACTGAATCTGATGACTACATTGAACATGAAGTATACAGGTGAATAAATCTATAGCTCTTACTTTACCAATTCAAAGATGCACACATATGAAATAAGCTATAGACCTTACCAATCTGAGTGTGAATATTGTGATTGCATTAAGTCAGCAATGTATTGCCAATTTGAATATGTACATGTATGTGAATTAATCTACAACTTCAACATTATCAATCTGAGTAGAGTGTGAGAACTGTGATTATAAATGCAGAAATAATTCAGCAATGTGTTGCAAATTTGAAGATTTTGATTTGAAGAGATAAAAGAATTTAACATATCTGCCATCACAGATTTATAACGATAAAGAGATGATGATATACATGAGAAGTAATTTCACTTCTTTTCACATGGAACTTGTTTCTGTACTTTTGTGGGTCAAAAGATATTGAAATCCACATCCATGGATATGTGGGGCATTCTCCTTAATAACACGTCAAAGAACAGGGACAAGATATCTAATCAGGGGGTCTATGGGAAATGCGTCTCACATCAAAATCAAACCATTGCCAATGGGTTAAATAATGGTGCAGCAAGGTGTAACATTTTGATGAGCAATATGTACAGCTCTGTCTAATATGCTCAGGGGGTTAATTACACACACTACAGTTACATGTAGTACTCTCATTACAAATCTGTACTAGGTTACCAGTCTACGATGGCAGCCTTGTTGAACCCATGACAGGAATTTTGCGTGGTACTCGAGAGCTAGTTGATGGATAAGAGGCGGAACCGAACTTCATTCACGCCTTACTCTGCGACACCGTGGAATGCGCGCATGCGAGAGCACTCGACGATGTATGGTGGATACAGGACGCTTTCCTAATTACTGCATTGATAAGTGTAATTTCTTGCCTGGTGTATTGATTATCTGGCATACCCAAGCATGATGATTAATATGACGACCACAGGACAAAGCCTAAGGTGCAGAAGGGATTCTGGGAAGGGGGAACAGAGATTTTGTCACCTGTTGGCCCTCCCCCTCCGATTCCCGTTTGGCAGTTTGAAATGTGACACAATATCTATAATCCATCATTGGGGGGGGGGGGAGACAAAGGAATCAGATCCCTCGTCTCCCGAATCAAGGTAGTGGGTTCAAGCCCAACTACTGCCCGGCACGAATGCCCTTCAGCAAGGCATTTTTATCTACATCGCTGCTCTCCACCCAGGTGTATAAATGGGCACCCGGTAGGATGGGAATGTTTATGTTGAATGATTAGCATGTGCGCGCCTGTAAAATGGCGACTGGCTGGAATGCTCCCTAGGGAGTGGAGAGTGAGCACTATAAGTGCTGGATTGAATTAATGTATCCAGTTACCGGGGTAATAATAATGTGGAAGCGCTATGATACTTTGTGTATAGCGCACTATAAGAACCCATTATTATTATCATTATTATCATTATTATTATTATAATTCTATGACAGCTACCCCCTGGACATTTAGCCCCTAGATATCTGCCCCCCTCCCCCCCCCCCCCCCGACAATTACAGCTCAGAGACAATCTTCTCCTTATCCCTTCCCCTCCCTTCGAACAATTACCATGGGTGGGGGGTGGGACTGTAATTGTCTTTTAGGGGTAGCTGGTGACCATGTGCTTTAGGTGGTAATGATGTGGAAGTAATTAACTACAGGACAATCTAACTAGATGGGAAAAAACCTTTCATATCAGACTGAATAATTGGACTTATAAGTATGGATATGTTTTTATGTAGATGATTATGTAGATGATTTCAAAGTGACGGTCACCATGCATGCATTAATTGTTAAACCCAAGGCTTCTTTTGTAGACACAATCTACCAGTTTGGCTGGAAAAATTAGTAAGTAGGGCCTACTGTAGACACTTACCTTGTAAAATATATGATGCCATAAGAGCTGCTGTGTTTTCTGAGCAAGGTAACCTGCCATTGGCCAGATCTTTCTTGACTTGGAGTGCAAACAGATATCTGTCCAATCAGAGCAAAGGACAGAAAAATCACATCTTGACAACTTCAATCATGGCACAAATGTGCTGCTTAATGACAACATGATTCCACACATACTTTCAATCGTCAGTTTCAACGAAAACATATCTTATTTCATAACGAAATACTGGGAGAAACCATAATGTTTGAAGCTGGCAAGAATTAACCTTTGGGGACTAGGGTATCAATAACAAGTCTCACTTTGGTTGATGCAATTGTATACCTCCAAGATATTCTGATGACAAAACTGGAGATGTAATTACATGCACATAATGTATGTACACTGTATACTACATCTTTCACTCTGCTTTACACATCATGGGGGAACAAAGAGGTAGTATGGTGTACACATAACATCGTGGGTATCCTTCACTCTGATTAGCACTTGGTTATCCCTTGTGGAAAGGGGAAATGATTATTATTATTATTTTTTTTTTTAACTTTCAGTCTTACCTTTTCATGAATACAAGCAAATCAAAAAATGTCAAACAATTCTTACTGGATTGACAGCATATCAAATTACAACTAGGATATCTATCAATTATATCAAGTTGTACATGTTATACATGATGAATCAAAATTAAAGTAATTTTTACATCAATCACATTTGCCGAGTTTTATTGTTATTATTTGAAGAAAAAAATGCTCAGTTATCACCCAATCATAAAACATGTATACAGAGTGACTGTCTTTGATTTAAATTCATTAAATTCTCCTTAGTAGCTAAGCAGTTTATCAAAACTCTTTCCTGTTTATAAACTAATCAATTGCCTTACATATCAGGTTAATTTCACCCACATTTAGTTCAGTTCCCCAAACTCAACTTTCCCTTTAATTTCCACTTTTAATTAACTGCATATATGCAACAATGTTTGGAGCCAATTTCTATTAATACTCTGTACTTCCATGACACAATATAAGCCCATTAGAAGGTCTGGCACTCGATAATGAAGACAGCACCCACATAATTAAAATAATTAATGATCTCTTGTATTATTGTGCGCCCATTTAATGGCACATGAAAGAGCTAAAGAGGCATGACCACTATGCTAAATAACATTAAGAGAGAGAAAGAGAGCATTATACAATGTGGGAAAGTACATTTCAAGGGAGGACATTACATCTTGTGTTAAGGAAGGCATCTCAAAGGGAAATTACATGGGGTATTCCTCATCTTGGGTAATATAATTCTAGAATCAAGTAAACTGTGCAAGGAA